>JABXNX010000103.1:38847-75816 GCA_014843695.1 Archivesica marissinica
CAATACAATATCTGACAACAAACTGAACTACTCGATACTATCTCTGACAACAAACTGAACTACTCAATACAATCTCTGATCACAAACTGAACGACTCAATACAATCTCTGACCACAAACTGAACGACTGAAGAGAATCGCCTCAATACAATCTCTGACCACAAATTGAACTACTCAATACAATATCTGACCACAAACTGAACGACTCAATACAATCTCTGACAACAAACTGAACTACTCAATGCAATATCTGACCACAAACTGAACGACTGAATACAATCTCTAACCACAAACTGAACTACTCAATACAATCTCTGACAACAAACTGAACTACTCAATACAATCTCTGATCACAAACTGAACGACTCATTACAATCTCTGACCACAAACTGAACGACTGAAGAGAATCGCCTCAATACAATCTCTGACCACAAACTGAACTACTCAATACAATATCTGACAACAAACTGAACTACTCAATACAATATCTGACAACAAACTGAACGACTCAATACAATCTCTGATCACAAACTGAACGACTGGGTGTCAATACAATCTCTGACCACAAACTGAATGACTCAATACAATCTCTGACAACAAACTGAACGACTCAATACAATATCTGACCACAAACTGAACGACTCAATACAATCTCTGACAACAAACTGAACGACTCAATACAATCTCTGATCAAAAATGAACGACGGGTGTCAATACAATCTCTGATCACAAACTGAACGACTCAATACAATCTCTGACAACAAACTGAACTACTCATACAATTTCTGACACAAAGAAGACTCAATACAATATCTGACCACAAACTGAACGACTCAATACAATCTCTGACACAAACTGAACGACTGAAGAGAATCGCTCAATACAATCTCGACCACAAACGGTTTTGTAAAAACTGAACTACTCAATACAATATCTGACCAAACTGAACGACTCAATACAATCTCTGACCACAAACTGAACGACTCAATACAATCTCTGACAACAAACTGAACGACTCAATACAATCTCTGACACACAAACTGAATACTCAATACAATCTCTGACCACAAACTGAACGACTCAATACAATCTCTGACCACAAACTGAACGACTCAATACAATCTCTGACCACAAACTGAACGACTCAATACAATCTCTGACAACAAACTGAACGACTCAATACAATCTCTGACCACAAACTGAACGACTGAAGAGAATCGCCTCAATACAATCTCTGACCACAAACTGAACGACTCAATACAATCTCTGACAACAAACTGAACTACTCAATACAATATCTGACCACAAACTGAACGACTCAATACAATCTCTGACAACAAACTGAACGACTCAATACAATCTCTGACAACAAACTGAACAACTCAATACAATATCTGACCACAAACTGAACGACTCAATACAATCTCTGATCACAAACTGAATGACTGAAGAGAATCGCCTCAATACTATCTCTGACAACAAACTGAACAACTCAATACAATATCTGACCACAAACTGAATGACTCAATACAATCTCTGACCACAAACTGAACTACTCAATACAATCTCTGACAACAAACTGAACTACTCAATACAATCTATGATCACAAACTGAATGCCTCAATACAATCTCTGACCACAAACTGAACGACTCAATACAATATCTGACAACAAACTGAACGACTCAATACAATCTCTGACCACAAACTGAACGACTCAATACAATCTCTGACAACAAACTGAACGACTCAATACAATCTCTGACCACAAACTGAACGACTGAAGAGAATCGCCTCAATACAATCTCTGACCACAAACTGAACTACTCAATACAATATCTGACAACAAACTGAACGACTCAATACAATATCTGACAACAAACTGAACGACTCAATACAATATCTGACCACAAACTGAATGACTCAATACAATCTCTGACAACAAACTGAACGACTCAATACAATCTCTGACAACAAACTGAACTACTCAATACAATCTGACAACAAACTGAACTACTCAATACAATCTCTGATCACAAACTGAACGACTCAATACAATCTCTGACCACAAACTGAACGACTGAAGAGAATCGCCTCAATACAATCTCTGACCACAAACTGAACTACTCAATACAATATCTGACCACAAACTGAACTACTCAATACAATATCTGACAACAACCTGAACGACTCAATACAATATCTGACCACAAACTGAATGACTCAATACAATCTCTGACAGCAAACTGAACGACTCAATACAATCTCTGATCACAAACTGAACGACTGAAGAGAATCGCCTCAATACAATCTCTGACCACAAACTGAACGACTCAATACAATATCTGAGAACAAACTGAACTACTCAATACAATATCTGACCACAAACTGAACGACTGAATACAATCTCTGACCACAAACTGAACTACTCAATACAATCTCTGACCACAAACTGAACTACTCAATACAATATCTGACCACAAACTGAATGACTCAATACAATCTCTGACAACAAACTGAACGACTCAATACAATCTCTGACTACAAACTGAACGACTGAAGAGAATCGCCTCAATACAATCTCTGACCACAAACTGAACTACTCAATACAATATCTGACCACAAACTGAACTACTCAATACAATATCTGACAACAAACTGAACGACTCAATACAATATCTGACAACAAACTGAACGACTCAATACAATATCTGACCACAAACTGAATGACTCAATACAATCTCTGACAACAAACTGAACGACTCAATACAATCTCTGACCACAAACTGAACTACTCAATACAATCTCTGACAACAAACTGAACTACTCAATACAATCTCTGATCACAAACTGAACGACTCAATACAATCTCTGACCACAAACTGAACGACTGAAGAGAATCGCCTCAATACAATCTCTGACCACAAACTGAACGACTCAATACAATCTCTGACAACAAACTGAACTACTCAATACAATATCTGACCACAAACTGAACCACTCAATACAATCTCTGACAACAAACTGAACGACTCAATACAATCTCTGACAACAAACTGAACAACTCAATACAATATCTGACCACAAACTGAACGACTCAATACAATCTCTGATCACAAACTGAACGACTGAAGAGAATCGCCTCAATACAATCTCTGACCACAAACTGAACGACTCAATACAATCTCTGATAACAAACTGAACTACTCAATACAATATCTGACCACAAACTGAACGACTCAATACAATCTCTGACCACAAACTGAACTACTCAATACAATCTCTGACAACAAACTGAACTACTCAATACAATCTATGATCACAAACTGAATGCCTCAATACAATCTCTGACCACAAACTGAACGACTCAATACAATATCTGACAACAAACTGAACGACTCAATACAATCTCTGACCACAAACTGAACGACTCAATACAATCTCTGACAACAAACTGAACGACTCAATACAATCTCTGACTACAAACTGAACGACTGAAGAGAATCGCCTCAATACAATCTCTGACCACAAACTGAACTACTCAATACAATATCTGACCACAAACTGAACTACTCAATACAATATCTGACAACAAACTGAACGACTCAATACAATATCTGACAACAAACTGAACGACTCAATACAATATCTGACCACAAACTGAATGACTCAATACAATCTCTGACAACAAACTGAACGACTCAATACAATCTCTGACCACAAACTGAACTACTCAATACAATCTCTGACAACAAACTGAACTACTCAATACAATCTCTGATCACAAACTGAACGACTCAATACAATCTCTGACCACAAACTGAACGACTGAAGAGAATCGCCTCAATACAATCTCTGACCACAAACTGAACTACTCAATACAATATCTGACCACAAACTGAACTACTCAATACAATATCTGTCAACAACCTGAACGACTCAATACAATATCTGACCACAAACTGAATGACTCAATACAATCTCTGACAGCAAACTGAACGACTCAATACAATCTCTGATCACAAACTGAACGACTGAAGAGAATCGCCTCAATACAATCTCTGACCACAAACTGAACGACTCAATACAATATCTGAGAACAAACTGAACTACTCAATACAATATCTGACCACAAACTGAACGACTGAATACAATCTCTGACCACAAACTGAACTACTCAATACAATCTCTGACCACAAACTGAACTACTCAATACAATATCTGACCACAAACTGAACTACTCAATACAATATCTGACAACAAACTGAACGACTCAATACAATATCTGACAACAAACTGAACGACTCAATACAATATCTGACCACAAACTGAATGACTCAATACAATATCTGACAACAAACTGAACGACTCAATACAATATCTGACCACAAACTGAATGACTCAATACAATCTCTGACAACAAACTGAACGACTCAATACAATCTCTGACTACAAACTGAACGACTGAAGAGAATCGCCTCAATACAATCTCTGACCACAAACTGAACTACTCAATACAATATCTGACCACAAACTGAACTACTCAATACAATATCTGACAACAAACTGAACGACTCAATACAATATCTGACAACAAACTGAACGACTCAATACAATATCTGACCACAAACTGAATGACTCAATACAATCTCTGACAACAAACTGAACGACTCAATACAATCTCTGACCACAAACTGAACTACTCAATACAATCTCTGACAACAAACTGAACTACTCAATACAATCTCTGATCACAAACTGAACGACTCAATACAATCTCTGACCACAAACTGAACGACTGAAGAGAATCGCCTCAATACAATCTCTGACCACAAACTGAACTACTCAATACAATATCTGACCACAAACTGAACTACTCAATACAATATCTGTCAACAACCTGAACGACTCAATACAATATCTGACCACAAACTGAATGACTCAATACAATCTCTGACAGCAAACTGAACGACTCAATACAATCTCTGATCACAAACTGAACGACTGAAGAGAATCGCCTCAATACAATCTCTGACCACAAACTGAACGACTCAATACAATATCTGACCACAAACTGAACGACTGAATACAATCTCTGACCACAAACTGAACTACTCAATACAATCTCTGATCACAAACTGAACGACTCATTACAATCTCTGACCACAAACTGAACTACTCAATACAATATCTGACCACAAACTTAACTACTCAATACAATATCTGACCACAAACTTAACTACTCAATACAATATCTGACAACAAACTGAATGACTCAATACAATATCTGACCACAAACTGAATGACTCAATATAATCTCTGACAACAAACTGAACGACTCAATACAATCTCTGACAACAAACTGAACGACTCAATACAATCTCTGACCACAAAATGAACTACCCAATACAATATCTGACCACAAACTGAACGACTCAATACAATCTCTGACAACAAACTGAACGACTCAATACAATCTCTGACAACAAATTGAACGACTCAATACAATCTCTGACCACAAACTGAACGACTCAATAAAATCTCTGACCACAAACTGAACTACTCAATACAATCTCTGACAACAAATTGAACGACTCAATACAATCACTGACCACAAACTGAACGACTCAATACAATCTCTGATCACAAACTGAACGACTGAAGAGAATCGCCTCAATACAATCTCTGACCACAAACTGAATGACTCAATACAATCTCTGACAACAAACTGAACTACTCAATACAATATCTGACCACAAACTGAACGACTCAATACAATCTCTGACAACAAACTGAACGACTCAATACAATCTCTGACCACAAACTGAACGACTCAATACAATCTCTGACAACAAACTGAACGACTCAATACAATCTCTGATCACAAACTGAACGACTGAAGAGAATCGCCTCAATACAATCTCTGACCACAAACTGAACGACTCAATACAATCTCTGACAACAAACTGAACTACTCAATACAATATCTGACCACAAACTGAACGACTCAATACAATCTCTGATTACAAACTGAACGACTGAAGAGAATCGCCTCAATACAATCTCTGACCACAAACTGAACGACTCAATACAATCTCTGATAAAAAACTGAACTACTCAATACAATATCTGACCACAAACTGAACGACTCAATACAATCTCTGACCACAAACTGAACTACTCAATACAATCTCTGACAACAAACTGAACTACTCAATACAATCTATGATCACAAACTGAATGCCTCAATACAATCTCTGACCACAATCTGAACGACTCAATACAATATCTGACAACAAACTGAACGACTCAATACAATATCTGACCACAAACTGAACGACTCAATACAATATCTGACCACAAACTGAACGACTCAATACAATCTCTGACCACAAACTGAACGACTGAAGAGAATCGCCTCAATACAATCTCTGACCACAAACTGAACGACTCAATACAATCTCTGACAACAAACTGAACGACTCAATACAATCTCTGACAACAAACTGAACGACTCAATACAATCTCTGACAACAAACTGAACTACTCAATACAATATCTGACCACAAACTGAACGACTCAATACAATCTCTGATCACAAACTGAATGACTGAAGAGAATCGCCTCAATACTATCTCTGACCACAAACTGAACGACTCAATACAATCTCTGATAACAAACTGAACTACTCAATACAATATCTGACCACAAACTGAACGACTCAATACAATCTCTGACCACAAACTGAACTACTCAATACAATCTCTGACAACAAACTGAACTACTCAATACAATCTATGATCACAAACTGAATGCCTCAATACAATCTCTGACCACAAACTGAACGACTCAATACAATATCTGACAACAAACTGAACGACTCAATACAATCTCTGACCACAAACTGAACGACTCAATACAATCTCTGACAACAAACTGAACGACTCAATACAATCTCTGACTACAAACTGAACGACTGAAGAGAATCGCCTCAATACAATCTCTGACCACAAACTGAACTACTCAATACAATATCTGACCACAAACTGAACTACTCAATACAATATCTGACAACAATCTGAACGACTCAATACAATATCTGACAACAAACTGAACGACTCAATACAATATCTGACCACAAACTGAATGACTCAATACAATCTCTGACAACAAACTGAACGACTCAATACAATCTCTGACCACAAACTGAACTACTCAATACAATCTCTGACAACAAACTTAACTACTCAATACAATCTCTGATCACAAACTGAACGACTCAATACAATCTCTGACCACAAACTGAACGACTGAAGAGAATCGCCTCAATACAATCTCTGACCACAAACTGAACTACTCAATACAATATCTGACCACAAACTGAACTACTCAATACAATATCTGTCAACAACCTGAACGACTCAATACAATATCTGACCACAAACTGAATGACTCAATACAATCTCTGACAGCAAACTGAACGACTCAATACAATCTCTGATCACAAACTGAACGACTGAAGAGAATCGCCTCAATACAATCTCTGACCACAAACTGAACGACTCAATACAATATCTGAGAACAAACTGAACTACTCAATACAATATCTGACCACAAACTGAACGACTGAATACAATCTCTGACCACAAACTGAACTACTCAATACAATCTCTGATCACAAACTGAACGACTCATTACAATCTCTGACCACAAACTGAACTACTCAATACAATATCTGACCACAAACTTAACTACTCAATACAATATCTGACAACAAACTGAATGACTCAATACAATATCTGACCACAAACTGAATGACTCAATAAAATCTCTGACAACAAACTGAACGACTCAATACAATCTCTGACAACAAACTGAACGACTCAATACAATCTCTGACCACAAACTGAACTACCCAATACAATATCTGACCACAAACTGAACGACTTAATACAATCTCTGACAACAAACTGAACGACTCAATACAATCTCTGACAACAAATTGAACGACTCAATACAATCTCTGACCACAAACTGAACGACTCAATAAAATCTCTGACCACAAACTGAACGACTCAATACAATCTCTGACAACAAATTGAACGACTCAATAAAATCTCTGACCACAAACTGAACGACTCAATACAATCTCTGACAACAAACTGAACGACTGAAGAAAATAGCCTCTGTATAATCATGGTAATAGAAGATGAGAGAGAACGCGGAAGAGTATTGTTTGATTTTCGCTGTATAATGTATAACTGGAAGAGCTTCTTAGATTTTATGAGTTTGTCTTAAATAACGACCAAAAAAGCAATGAAATGAGGAAATGATGATAGCAATAAAAGGAATGTCCTGCTGTGTTTATTTGAAAGGTTTCGTTCTGGTGAAGTTGCCCTGGTAATAAGGCGAAGCCAACGAGAAAGTGTCAAAGTTTGTTTCACGTCAGTATTATACATGCTGTTGGCAATTAACACATATTAGTTTGAATATTGCAAAGAATTAAATATAAACATATATCATAATTTCCTTCCTCCAGCTAGATTGCATGTCAATCATTGGCCGAGAGCTATCACGTGTGGGCATAATGTATCCCCTATTCGGTCACTTAACTTACTAAATATCCCATACGGACGGATATGTAGTCCAGTGGTAACACGCTGGACTGGTAATCTAGGGATCGCAGGTTCGATCGCCCGTCTGATCCTTATAAAATTAACAGTCTTTCAAATCGGATTATAAACCGGTGTCTCGTGTCGGTGCTGTACACTGTGCACGTACAATAACCAGAGGAGACTCTGGAATGGGTCTCTTTCTGTATCATTGCACTATCCTCCAAAACTCTAAAATGACTAATCTCTTCAGGATGCGTCGTTCATATGGGCAACCGGTAGCGACGATAAAAAACGTAAATCACTCATTAAATATCCCATATTATTCGATGCGTCTTTACTACCGATACTGTTTCCATGCTTCCGGTTGAACATTAATAAATGTCAACCATTTGTGTGACAAACTACTAGATGACAACAATGTAGTGAAAAGATGTTTCGTTCGGAGATATTTCGGCCGGAAGACGCTATGATATTATAGATATGATATTTTAAATTCCACTATGAATCGTAGCAGGGGAACGTTTATATCAACAAAATGTAAACATTCGAATAACGTATCGTTATCTTTTATTAAAATATGGTACACTAATATGTCAATAGTCGTATCTAAAAGTGGCAGCGTAGTTGAGTACATATCTCCATGGTATATCTGAAGTAACTGTATTGCAATGTCTTTAAATAGTTTATATAAATTTATTTTAGCTCGATTGCGAAATAAGTTCTTATAACTTATATAAATCACTCTCGAGACCTCATTCCTGAATGAATCCATCGCCACGAGGGAGATAGAAGAGGCAACGTGGAATGTAAATGCCTTTCCTAGGGGCACACTCGTAACGGCTCCAGCGGGACTGGAACTCCGGACCTTTCGCTCCTGAAGCGAACGGGCATCCAGTGCGCTATCACGACTTCCACAAAAGGTCGTTAATTGAAAATGTTCAATCAAATAATCCGGTACAAGATTGTGTATACCTTAATAAAAGGAAGCACGGTGCCAGTGTTTTGTTTTGTTTATTGTCCAAACAAGTATTTATTTTGGGTCAATATCTAGCACATTTTAAGAACCATAGCATTTGAGAAAACAAGCAGCTTCCAAATTCCATAATGTCCTTGAAGTCGTGATGGCGCAGTGCTAGCGTGTTCGCTTTGTGTGAGAAAGGCCCGGAGTTCTCGCCCCGCTGGAGCGGTTACGACTGTGTCCTTAGGCAATGCATTTAAATTCCACATGCATCTTCTCTCTCCCTCGTGGCGATGGATTCCACAAGGAATGGGGTATCGAGAGTGGTTAATATAAGTTGTAAGAACTTCTTTCGCAATCGAGCTCAATTAAATGTGTATAAACTATATGTGTAATACATTGCATTAATTGATTATTTAACAGTCATATATATACATACAATGCATTCACCTTATCTGCGTATACGTCCCCTGACTCTGTCACGTGTTCAGGTTGACTTTACATGTGTATATAAATATAATTGTACAGAAACATACATGCGTTATTTCCAAGAAATGGAACATCACTTACAATGTAATACTACTTTAGACACATAAGTATATACTATTATTTATATTGTGTTATTCGGTTGTTCTGTGCAGAAGATTCTCTTCATGTTTTCAAACAAATTAGATGTCTTAAAATTTCTATAGCAAAATCGAATGTACTGTACTTCCCACACGTGATATATTGAAATTGCCTGGCACTGTCAGACTGACGATGATATATCACGACAGCAATATGGTTGCCGTGCCACTTGCGACGTCATCCTCTGATGCAAATTCTCCAAGAGAAGTCAATGATTTACATTCATCGCCTGGCCGAAACAGATACGTGTACACTGTATTAACTAAACGCATAGTGTGTGCATGTTAATATATCCAACTCGAATGTTAAGTTCTTAGAAATGGTCTAAATTATAGGACAGGAGTGCGTTTCCTCGAAGTGGTTCTACCCGGGTGCCCGTCCTAGCCTGTAATACTGTTCGTATGGGTACCCGGAATGTTCTTCCGACAATAATAGCTGGAGTGTCGCTGTAAGCTGTTGGTGCAACCTCAAACCCCCATAGCACAAACATACATATCGTGTCAACGGTTTTCATTATACCCCACCCGTTTATCATTAGCGACAGTTTGGCAAGATTAGTAATTAGCTCAAAATAGCTCCAAAATTAGCACTTTTCCATTGTCGTCTTTCATAGAATAACAGACTGCATAATTATTTTATTAACAGATCGATAGAAATAATGTTCCGCTGACAGTTGGAGGAGGGCAGTTTACTAATGTTGCTAGAACTTGTTGCCCAATCCATTTTGCATTTTATCACATATAATGAACGTTAAGTCTATATGTACTATATATGTAAAATAGCAAATAAATATGATTAAACAGTTGATAGATAATACCGCTAAATTATATACAAATGCAGTTTTAAATTTGTTTATCTTAATATCTATTTTTTTTCTTTTGTCGGTCCGACAAGTATTACTAAGTTTCTGGCAATCAGAACTGAATAATTTAATTCGTGAACATTCTGTTCACATCTCTTACTGTAAACATCACCATTCTGTCTTAATTACTTAATAATCTGTGTTAATTCTCTCTAATGGTATTATTCTGGGCGTTCTCGTGCCCATCTGTTAGATGTTGATACAATTTAAAGCATTGGAAAATAACATTTTTATTTCTGAGCCAACGTGCACAGTGACACATGCGCAGTGATGTTAGGCGACACGGCCAAGTTAATACAGTGGTTCTTGGTAACTCATTCTTGCTGGATTGGTTTGCAACCGAGGATTTGAAGGAACATATGCACCATTCCACGTACAACACTGCCGCAATGTGCATCCTATCGAACAGCAAACACCGTACCACGGCCAACCAACAGAAAACATGTGCAGATTCGTCCCATTTTTGTCAAACTTTCCTGTTTATCTAGACAAGTGATCTGTGTATATACCGTAATTACGTTCTATATGTGCTATGTAATAGTTCTAATTTCATGACACCAACATTGACTCCAGAATCACAATTTGAAAAATCGAATCTAGCGAATAATTATTTTCATTCTTATTCTCAAAAGGTCGCAGGCTAAGCACACACAATATATAGATTCTATATGTCTCATTCATTACAGTTGTCGCAACTATATAGATCTATACTGACACCAAAAGGAACTGTACACTTGACTTAGAGGTAACATTTATGATCATTTAGATCAAAATATAGGCACATGTGCGAAATATTGGATAAAATAGTGCAATGTGTGAATGATTATTTTCTGCAATCATAATAAAATAAAAGTGGAAGTCGTGATAGCGCGTTCGCTTCAAGTGCGAAAGGTCCGGAGTTCGAGCCCTACTGGAGTCGTTACGAGTGTACCCTTAGGCAAGGCATTTAAATTCCACGTTGCCTCTTCTCTCTCCATCGTGGCGATGGATTCCATCAGGAATGAGGTCTCGAGAGTGATTAGTATAAGTTGTAATAACTTGTTTGGCAATCGAGCTAAAATAACAGTGTGTTGAACAATATTAAATGCTGTTTAGAACACTGCGCAATAGAATCCATCAACAGTGTACATGTCCTAATCTCATTGATCTGGTTAATGTAAACAGTGTGTTGAACAATATTAAATGCTGTTTAGAACACTGCGCAATAGCATCCATCAACAGTGTACATGTCCCATAGATTGCTCCAAGCATTCTACAACCCGTTACCCTACAGACACCATTAACAACAACATTACTTCTGACGCATGAAGAACATTTAATCACAATAAATTACGAATGTCATGTAATTAGAACAGCTCGTTTGTCTAACTGCAAATTATGTGTTGTTAAATTGTACCCCTATCCAAAATTGAACCACTGTGAAATATTAATAGTATTCATTACGTGTGTGTGTTACTTATCCACTTATGAAGCAACAACTGAAACAGTTTACGTTTTCCAAAACAGCCAACCTGTCCGTTTGCACGCTATTCTTTGGTATTAAGCAGCGTGTGCGAATGCTGCTGCTGGACATACGGATCTGTAGCCCAGTGGTAAAACGCTGGACTGGTAATCCAGGGATCGCAGGTTCGATCCCCCTTCTGACCCTAATAAAATTAACAGTCTTTCAGATGGGACGTTAAACCGAGGTCTCGTGTCGGTGCTTTACACCGTGCACGTAAAAGACCCAGAGGAGACTCTGGAATGGGTCTCTGTTTGTATCATTGCACTATCCTCCAAAATCTAAATTATACATCTCTTCAGGAGGCGTCGCTCATATGGGCAACCGGTAGCGACGATAAATAAATGTAAAAACACACAACTGCTGCTGGAATCTACGATCGAATCATTCAAATACTCTCAGGAAGTTGTGATAGCTCAGTGGCTGCGCGTTCGCTTCATGTGCGAAAGGTCCGAGTTCGAGCCCCGCTGGAGCCGTTACGAGTGTGCCATTAGGCAAGCCATTTAAAGTCCACGTTACCTTGCCTCTTCTCTCTCACTCGTGGCGATGGATTCAATCAGGAATGAGGTCTCCAAATGATTAATATAAATTATGAGAACTTATTTCGCAATCGAGCTCAAATAAATGTGTATGACTTGCTTTTGGCTGAGTGTGTATGTGTGTTAGTTGGATAACGCAAAGCGTACTATATATATATATATATATTGTATATAATAGGTATATGATATAAGCCGAAAACGATCCAATATGTAAACTAGTGGACTGTGTGAGGCGCGTATCGGCGAAAACACTACCAATATTTTACTAATTGGATCCGTCTGAGGCTTATATCTTACTTAAAACATACATTTATATAATTAATTAAATACTCTCAGAAAGTTGGTAAGCAAATTGTCTATATGATATTGTAAATGTTCCATCAGACATGGTATATATTATGCGTGGTACTATTGTGGAGTCATTATACACTTAGTTCCACTTCTAAGTCCGCCTCCGTGGTCGAGTGGTTAAGGTCGCTGACTTGTATACCACTGTAACCTATCATCACTGATGGTCACGGGTTCGAGCCCCGCTCAGGCCGTGTCTCATTTATATGAAAAAGTTGGCAGTTTCTTACGGAGGTTGGTCCACCCAAGTACTGGTTAACCGCTGGAGCCTGCCCAGGAAAGGTGTTGTTAGGTAAACTGCCCGCCGGCGATATAGCCCAAAATGGTGCTGATGCAGGCGTAAAACCCGAACTATAACATAACATAAGTTCCACTTCTAACCCGACACTTATATAATTCGGGTTAATTGGATTATTTGTGAAAGGATTTCTTTCTAATTTGGACTATGTATAAATCAACACAGCATACGTACATACAAGAAATTATTTTTCAATTGATAAACAAAAAGTTATAACACTTAACACATTGGAAAATCAAATTTCACAAAATAGCACAATGAAAGACCCGACACTTTTCAAATTGGATTTTATCGAGCATGGTTCAATGTATTGATTTGAATTTATAAATGATGTTATTCGGCTACAATAGCTGTAAACAAATGTTAAATCCGTTCACCTGTGGTACAGAGGTGTGTGCACGTCGTAAGATACATGGGAGGACACACTAGATATTAGTTTCTCGGACATACAGATTGTATTGGGATTCGGTGACTTTTCAGATTGTTTGGATTTTGCGTTGTGTCATCATTTTTGTGAATTTTGATTTGACAGTGATGTTTATTATTTGTTAAGTTTTATACCTTATTGTTGATGAATTACAATGACATTTCTAGTATGTACGTATGCTATGCTGAGTTATTCATGGTCCACATGTGAACACAATCCTTTCTCAAATAATCCATTTATACCGAATTATATTAGTGTCGGGTTGCAAGTGGCCCTAAGTGTAGTGGTGATTGCTTGATAGTGTGTATCCACAATAACACTCTCCACACTACCGGTTCCTAGTCCGCCTCCGTGGTCGAGTGGATAAGGTTGCTGACTTGTATACCACTGTAACCTATCATTACTGATGGTCACGGGTTCGAGCCCCGCTCAGGCCGTGTCTCATTTATACGAAAAAGTTGGCCGTTTCTTACGGAGGTTGGTGTACCCAAGTACTGGTTAACCGCTGGAGCCTGCCCAGGAAAGGTGTTGTTAAGTAAACTGCCCGCCGGCGATATAGCCCGAAATGGTGCTGATGCAGGCGCAAAACCCGAAATATAACATATAACACTACAGGTTCCGCTTCAAACGTGTGGCTATCTCATATGTTGTGTGAATTCAAATCACATGCGAGCGAGGAGCTTGTCGTGTACCCTACAGTTTAACCCTTTCAACACTAAACACCGCTAAATATGTTATCAAAAAGTGTAGATCCAGATTAGCCGGCTCATAATGAGCCGTCTCATCAGGATCTGCATTTCTTGCTAGTAATGTTTCTATTTTCTATGTCGAAATGCAATGTTCTGATCAATGTATTGGTCTAAAAATATCAAGGACCAATCAGTGTCAGTTACGTAGTGCTGAACGTGTTAAAGCAGCATTACATCGTATGAAATAAAAGATATTTGAAAAATTCAATGTTTACGTATGGGTAGCAATGCTGCTACACATTCTAACATTATACTTTGTATGCTTATGTTCATTTGGTAAACAGTGTTTTTTTGCGATAAAACAAACTCGAAACCGAACGTAGGTCTTTCCGAGGCGATCGGTCACACACTTGTTTATAACCGAAACGCATCGTCCGCACGTGTTTGCAATCGGAATGTATCGTCCCCATTTGTCCCACGTTGTCTGTTTTAATTAAACTACTTGATATGTTGATTCATACCTCTGTTAGCTAAGTCTTTAGGGACATTTCTACATCCCCGCGAGGGGTTCGACATTAGAGGTAGCTAGATAGATAGTCTTTCATGTTCAAAATATATACGCTGTTTTCTACATCTTCTGTTGTTTCACGAATGCGCACTGTGCGTGTTTACATTTCGTGTATATGAAGGTTTAAATTTATTGGAATTTTATCGTTTCTGAGCGACTATTTCGATTTTTGTAAACACACACACATTGGTATTTCTATTTTACCCAAAACATCCTTTATTACGATGTAATGCTGCTTTAAGATATATATATAAAAAAGAAGATATTTATTTGACAACTGCATTCATTTAAGGAATGAATCGAGGGTTAATAGTTTCCATCGGGGTATGAACTATTTTGGGCGTAGTTAAAGTATGTGTAGGCCGAAGGCATCCACGCTAACGCTAAGCACGGCCAATGTAATTCATACCCCGTTGGAAACTATTAATCCGCTATTCATTACTAATATTTACATTAATTATTCGTGTTAATGACACAACGAAAATATAGCACACTTTGCATTTAAAATATATTTAGTCCAGATTTGCAACTTACCGTGTCACGGAACAGGTAAATAGATTATCCTTGGAACAGCGTAATCTATAAGACACGCCTTTTCTCGCGACGGACGTTGCCTAATAATGCGAATGCGCATGCCCGTAGCTACGAGTGCGCATGTCAGCTGCATATCATTAGTTGGGAACCCTCATGAGAAATTGTATGCAATCAGGGCACATACGTTCATCAAAGGAAATACAATAGCGATGTAAACATGGTATACTCGCTGACTCCACTGAGAGATATCAATCGTATGGAAGTCATTCATATTGAAGATATAGTCCTGTTCAAAAAACGAAATTGCATTTTCGTTTGTGTTATTTACGCATCATCAAATTTATCGGAAAACTGAAATACAGTTGGCAAAATATTTGTCTACAGAGGAGGAAATGTCCATATTAGTGACATTATATAGATTCATGAACCGAGTCAAGTGTAAACAGAGAGGAGAGTATCCAATGTAGGCTCTAGTTCGTATAAAGTAGGCATTTGATCCATATATCTATTCGTCTAACACCACGTTGCTGTAATGTATAAGGGAGGCTAATATTATAAGTGACAAATTGCTTAGTTACTATACAGTTATTTCCCTTTGTTATTTAATGTTGTCTAAACGTGTGGCCCAAACCATTTGCATTTTCATATTATGTATTGTATCGTTCTGTGCATAACATTAACTATTGATTTGCAATAAAATATGATTAAACTTTCGTTCCGAAGCCGGATAAACAACATAGACTATTGCCAAGCTTGTATAATATACTAGTGGGCTAATTTATAAATTACAAAATCCATAACCATTAGACAGTTAGTGTTAATGTGAGCTATTAGGTGTCGTCGATCGTCGACATAAACAGAAAGTATTGAATGATGCTCCTGCAGGCACTAACAGTATCCACATTTTGTTGTGACCGGTACAGAGACGTCAATCGTACGTCCGCGATATGCCAGTGTCATCGAGCGTCTATATAAACAGAAAGTATTGAATGGTGCTCCTGCAGGCACTAACAGTATCCACTTTTTGTTGTGACCGGTAAAGAGACGTCAAGCGTACGTCAGTAGTAAACCCGTCTCTTTGGATGTAAACAAACGGGCGCCATTTTGAATACGCTTTATAGTAACTCATTTGCATATAAGGTAATATAAAGTAGGTCACGCGCATGCGCGTCTATTGATGACGTATCGCGCAACTACCGAGTTCCGTGTACGAAGGCGTATCGGACGATCTAGTAACAGCGTCTCTAAGCGGCGTCCATTTTGGATGACCTCACGATTAAGTTATGTCCGGGCTTATCTTATAATTCGAACATATATAGCGACATATGTACGCTATTATTTATATATCCGGAGCGTTGTCGCATAAAAATGTTCTTCGAAGACACTAGAGTACGTCAGAATAATCGGTACCCGGTGGCCCCGACACGTACCCTGATGACACCCTACATCTCATGCTTCCAGTCGGATCCGTTCTCGGGTCAATAACATCCGCGCAGAGCCGCTTCCAACTGGTCCGTACTGGAGGGTTCCGTACCTACATTCTCCGCCCACACACGGATACAGACCCGGGCTTACCGCTGGCCTGGGGTAGAGTTATCACTGCATAGGCCCTCATGTACGGTATGTGAGGCCTGTCGACCGTGTACCGAGGTCGTGTAGCGAGTGGGTGGTTGTCGCAGGACAACGACTGGCTGTCACGGATGTCCGGTTACCTGATGGTGACCAAATCCAGATCGCAATCATGGGTCGCCACACCCGTACGACAGGAAGTCGCGATAGAGCAGCGTTCGCTTCAGGTCCGGAGTTCGAGCCCCGCTGGAGCCGTTACGAGCGTGCCCTTGGCATTTGAATTCTCTATCCATCAGGAACGAGGTCTCGAGCGTCGGAATAACTCGTTTCGCGATCGAGCTAACATAAATTTGTATAAAAACCTGATGAAGTTAAGCGAAGCGAAACGAACTGACGTTCTTTTACGACATCGATATACTGATCGGTACAGTAACAGAGTGAAAGTGGTGTATAAGAAAACGAAGCGTACGTTATTACTACATACCCGATTGCAACGACCAATGAGAGACACCAATGGGAACGAACCGCTCTATAAATAGCGAGCGCGTACGTTTCTATAAATAACGACTATGAATCGATCTATAAATAGCGATTACGTACGCTTCTATAAATATCGACCGATTAGAAGGGACTTAAATCTATAAAAGACGTCGTAACTTTAGTTAGCGTCATTAGAGTTTCTACGCTCGAACAACCAACATGACTAGATGCGAACTAAGCCTTGGCAACGGTCGTTACGTGCGGGTGAACGAATGGAATGGGGAGCTTAGAGTCGAGAATGGCGAGACGACAAACCGACGAAAAAGGGCATTAGTTTAACCTTGATGCGATGGAAGAACTTGGTTGATCAGCTAGAGTTTGTGGACAAGGTCTTAGAGAACAGAGAATCGTTTGAAACGCATTTGGGCGGAAACGTAAACCTTACCGCGAAGGAGGGGAACGTGTGCGTGGATTTCAGACAGTACTGGAAGCCCGAGACGGAGGTGGTGCCTACAAAAAAGGGGCTATGCTTAAGGCCCTTTGAATATAAACGATTGAAGGAACTGATACCCGAGATTGGAAAGGCGTTACCCGAATTGGACGCTGTGGTACCGTGCGCCCTAAGGAGCGATCACATGAACCAATTAGGAGCGGCGCAGTGTCCGGAATGTAACCCGAATGACTTTGTAAACTAGTAAATAACGCTCTAAAATGTTATGAACTCGTAAAAATAACAACCAATGGGCTACAAGTTCTAAAAATAATCACCAATCGCAAACGTTGAAGTTGTATATAATTGGGCCGATAACAACGCACTTCCGAAGTCAGTGGCTAACCATCAACATGAACATTATCGATCAGAGCGATTCAACCAAAGTGTCTCAGTTTTCCGCGTCTGAGATGATGTTTTACGAAGATCGACTACAGAGTTTTGAACACTGGTCGAAACAGATCGAACCGAATAAAATGTCTTTGGCTAAAGCGGGCTTCTATTATACCGGAAGAGCGGATAAAGTTACCTGTTTCTCTTGCGGTGTGAAGGTGGTGTCGTGGGAGCCCTCGGATCAGCCGTGGGAGGAACACGAAAAATGGTCTCCGACGTGTATATACTTGAAAATGACTGGCTACAAAAATGGAGATACCGGCTCGTTCGCTCCCGGATTTATCCCGGCCAGTAAGAACGCGCCAGTTACATTTGGACACAATACTGGATTTAGTTTCGGTACACAGGCTCCCTTACGAGGCCATGGAGCATTTGCGTTAGATGGACAGCAAACTAACAAAACTTCATCATTCGGACCAAACAGTGATACTGGAGCTAATTTGTTTGTTAGACGTTAGACATGTTTGGACTCGTGTGCGTGACAATGTCTTTAATTAATGACTTGGAATGGTGGATTAGATATAGACAGTTGAGGAGAGAAGCCGAGAAGGGCGCGGATAGACTTATCGAAATATTAGAAATATATGTAGAACCATTGTATGCCACTGCGTTATAAAATAATGTACATATAATAAAAATGTAAATTTACGCGCGCCTTTGTTGTATTTGTAGGAATATTAGTTTACCCGTTAACACGTAATTCTCCATAGAGTCCGTGGTGATATAGTGTGTATATATTGTAGTAATGTACGTAGATATGGTGAGACAGTGTGTATATTTTGTAGTAATGTATGTATATATAGTGAGATACTGTGTATATCTTGTAGTAATGTATGTAGATATGGTGAGATAGTGGATATATATTGTTGTAATGTACGTAGATATGGGGAGATACTGTGTATATCTTGTAGAAATGTATGTAGATATGGTGAGACAGTGGATATATAGTGTTGTAATATACGTAGATATGGTGATATAGTGTGTATATATTGTAGTAATATACGTATATATAGTGAGATAGTGTGTATATCTTGTAGTAATGTCTGTAGATATGGTGAGATAGTGTGTATATCTTGTAGTAATGTATGTAGATATGGTGAGACAGTGTGTAGTTATTGTAATAATGTACGTAGATATGGTGCGATAGTGTGTATATTTTGTAGTAATGTATGTAGATATGGTGAGATACTGTGTATATCTTGTAGTAACGTATGTAGATATTGCGAGACAGTGCGTAGTTATTGTAGCAATGTTTGTAGATATGGTGAGATAGTGTGTATATCTTGTAGTAATGTACGTAGATATGGTGAGATACTGTGTATATCTTGTAGTAATGTATGTACATATGGTGAGATAGTGGATATATCTTGTAGTAATGTACGTAGATATGGTGATATAGTGTGTAGATCTTGTAGTAATGGATGTAGATATTAGGTGAGATAGTGTTAGGAATGTACGTAGATATGGTGATATAGTGTGTAGATCTTGTAGTACTGAACGTATATATGGTGAAATAGTGTGTAGATCTCGTAGTAATGAATGTATATATAGTGAGATAGTTATATTATATATAGTAATGTATGTAGATATGGTGAGATAGTGGATTTATATTGTTGTACTATATGTAGATATGGTGAGATAGTGTGTATATCTTGTAGTAATGTACGTAGATATGGTGAGATAGTGTGTATATTTTGTAGAATGTTTGTAGATATGGTGAGATAGTGTGTATATCTTATAGTAATGTATGTAGATATGGTGCGATAGTGTGTATATCTTGTAGTAATATATGTAGATATGGTGATATAGTGTGTATATCTTGTGGTAATGAACGTATATATGGTGAAATAGTGTGTATATCTTGTAGTAATGGATGTAGATATGGTGAGATAGTGTATATATATTTTAGTAATGTACGTAGATATTGTGAGATAGTGGATATATATTGTAGTACTATATATATAGCTATGGTGAGATAGTGTGTATATCTTGTAGTAATGTATGTAGATATGGTGAGACAGTGGATATATAGTGTTGTAATATACGTAGATATGGTGATATAGTGTGTATATATTGTAGTAATATACGTATATATAGTGAGATAGTGTGTATATCTTGTAGTAATGTATGTAGGTATGGTGAGATAGTGTGTATATCTTGTAGTAATGTATGTAGATATGGTGAGATAGTGTGTAGTTATTGTAGTAATGTACGTAGATATGGTGAGATAGTGTGTATATTTTGTAGTAATGTATGTAGATATGGTGAGATAGTGTGTATATCTTGTAGTAATGTATGTAGATATGGTGAGACAGTGCGTAGTTATTGTAGCAATGTTTGTAGATATGGTGAGATAGTGTGTATATCTTGTAGTAATGTACGTAGATATGGTGAGATAGTGTGTATATCTTGTAGTAATGTATGTACATATGGTGAGATAGTGGGTATATCTTGTAGTAATGTACGTAGATATGGTGATATAGTGTGTAGATCTTGTAGTAATGGATGTAGATAGTGTGAGATAGTGTTAGGAATGTACGTAGATATGGTGATATAGTGTGTAGATCTTGTAGTAATGAACGTATATATGGTGAAATAGTGTGTATATCTTGTAGTAATGAATGTATATATGGTGAGATAGTGTATATATATATTAGTAATGTATGTAGATATGGTGAGATAGTGGATTTATATTGGTGTACTATATGTAGATATGGTGAGATAGTGTGTATATCTTGTAGTAATGTACGTAGATATGGTGAGATAGTGTGTATATTTTGTAGTAATGTTTGTAGATATGGTGAGATAGTGTGTATATCTTGTAGTAATGTATGTAGATATGGTGCGATAGTGTGTATATCTTGTAGTAATATATGTAGATATGGTGATATAGTGTGTATATCTTGTGGTAATGAATGTATATATGGTGAAATAGTGTGTATATCTTGTAGTAATGGATGTAGATATGGTGAGATAGTGTATATATATTTTAGTAATGTACGTAGATATGGTGAGATAGTGGATATATATTGTAGTACTATATATATAGATATGGTGAGATAGTGTGTATATCTTGTAGTAATGTATGTAGATATGGTGATATGGTGTGTATATCTTGTAGTAATGTATGTAGATATGGTGAGATAGTGTGTATATTTTGTAGCAATGTTTGTAGATATGGTGAGATAGTGTGTATATCTTATAGTAATGTAGGTAGATATGGTGAGATAGTGTGTATATATGGTAGTAATGTACGTAGATATGGTGCGATAGTGTGTATATCTTGTAGTAATGTACGTAGATATGGTGAGATAGTTTGTAGATATTGTAGTAATGTAAGTAGATATGGTGCGATAGTGTATATATCTTGTAGTAATGTACGTAGATATGTTGAGATAGTGTGTATATATTGGTAGTAATGTATGTAGATATGGTGCGATAGTGTGTATATCTTGTAGTAATATATGTAGATATGGTGATATAGTGTGTATATCTTGTAGTAATGAATGTATATATGGTGCGATAGTGTGTAGATATTGTAGTAATGAACGTATATATGGTGAGATAGTGAATAATTTCTTGTAGTAATGTATGTAGATATGGTGAGATACTGTGTATATCTTGTAGTAATGTACGTAAATATTGTGAGATAGTGGATATATCTTGTAGTAATGTATGTAGATTTGGTGAGATAGTGTGTATATTTAGTAGCAATGTACGTATATATGGTGAGATAGTGTGTATATCTTGTAGAAATGTATGTAGATATGGTGAGATAGTGTATATATATTGTTGTAATATATGTAGATATGGTGATATAGTGTGTATATATTGTAGTAATGTACGTAGATATGGTGAGACAGTGTGTATATCTTGTAGTAATGTATGTATATATGGTGAGATAGTGTGTATATCTTGTAGTAATGTACGTAGATATGGTGAGATAGTGTGTATATCTTGTAGTAATGTACGTAGATATGGTGAGATAGTGTGTAGATCTTGTAGTAATGAATGTAGATATGGTGAGATAGTGTGTATATCTTGTAGTAATGTATGTAGATATGGTGAGATAGTGGATTTATATTGTTGTAATATATGTAGATATGGTGAGATAGTGTGTATATCTTGTAGTAATGTATGTAGATATGGTGAGATAGTGTGTATATCTTGTAGTAATGTATGTAGATATGGTGAGATAGTGTGTAGATCTTGTAGTAATGTATGTAGATATGGTGAGATAGTGTGTATATTGTAGTAATGTACGTAGATATGGTGAGATAGTGTGTATATCTTGTAGTAATGTATGGATATGGTGAGATAGTGGATATATCTTGTAGTAATGTATGTAGATATGGTGAGATAGTGTGTATATCTTGTAGTAATGTATGTAGATATGGTGAGATAGTGTTAGTAATGTATGTAGATATGGTGAGATAGTGTGTATATCTTGTAGTAATGTACGTAGATATGGTGAGATAGTGTGTATATCTTGTAGTAATGTATGTAGATATGGTGAGATAGTGTGTATATATTGTAGTAATGTATGTAGATATGGTGAGATAGTGGATATATATTGTAGTAATATATGTAGATATGGTGAGATAGTGTGTATATCTTGTAGTAATGTACGTAGATATGGTGAGATAGTGTGTATATTTTGTAGTAATGTATGTAGATATGGTGAGATAGTGTGTATATCTTGTAGTAATGTATGTAGATATGGTGAGATAGTGTGTATATCTTGTAGTAATGTACGTAGATATGGTGAGATAGTGTGTATATCTTGTGGTAATGTACGTATATATGGTGAAATAGTGTGTATATCTTGTAGTAATGTATGTAGATATGGTGAGATAGTGTATATATATTTTAGTAATGTATGTAGATATGGTGAGATAGTGGATATATATTGTAGTACTATATATAGATATGGTGAGATAGTGTGTATATCTTGTAGTAATGTATGTAGATATGGTGATATGGTGTGTATATCTTGTAGTAATGTATGTAGATATGGTGAGATAGTGTGTATATTTTGTAGCAATGTTTGTAGATATGGTGAGATAGTGTGTATATCTTGTAGTAATGTAGGTAGATATGGTGAGATAGTGTGTATATATTGTAGTAATGTACGTAGATATGGTGCGATAGTGTGTATATCTTGTAGTAATGTACGTAGATATGGTGAGATAGTGTGTATATATTGTAGTAATGTAAGTAGATATGGTGAGATAGTGTGTATATTTTGTAGTAATGTATGTAGATATGGTGAGATAGTGTGTATATCTTGTAGTAATGTATGTAGATATGGTGAGATAGTGTGTATATCTTGTAGTAATGTATGTAGATATGGTGATATAGTGTGTATATCTTGTAGTAATGAATGTATATATGGTGAGATAGTGAATAATTTCTTGTAGTAATGTACGTAGATATGGTGAGATAGTGTGTATATCTTGTAGTAATGTATGTAGATATGGTGAGATAGTGTGTATATCTTGTAGTAATGTACGTAGATATGGTGAGATAGTGTGTATATCTTGTAGTAATGTACGTAGATATGGTGAGATAGTGTGTATATCTTGTAGTAATGTATGTAGATATGGTGAGATAGTGTATATATCTTGTAGTAATATATGTAGATATGGTGAGATAGTGTGTATATATTGTAGTAATGTATGTAGATATGGTGAGATAGTGTGTATATCTTGTAGTAATGTATGTATATATGGTGAGATAGTGTGTATATCTTGTAGTAATGTATGTAGATATGGTGAGATAGTGTGTATATCTTGTAGTAATGTACGTAGATATGGTGAGATAGTGTGTATATCTTGTAGTAATGTATGTAGATATGGTGAGATAGTGTGTATATCTTGTAGTAATGTATGTAGATATGGTGAGATAGTGGATATATATTGTTGTAATGTATGTAGATATGGTGAGATAGTGTGTATATCTTGTAGTAATGTATGTAGATATGGTGAGATAGTGTGTATATCTTGTAGTAATGTATGTAGATATGGTGAGATAGTGTGTATATCTTGTAGTAATGTATGTAGATATGGTGAGATAGTGTGTATATCTTGTAGTAATGTATGTAGATATGGTGAGATAGTGTGTATATCTTGTAGTAATGTATGTAGATATGGTGAGATAGTGTATATATCTTGTAGTAATGTACGTAGATATGGTGAGATAGTGTGTATATATTGTAGTAATGTATGTAGATATGGTGAGATAGTGTTAGTAATGTACGTAGATATGGTGAGATAGTGTGTATATCTTGTAGTAATGTACGTATATATGGTGAGATAGTGTGTATATCTTGTAGTAATGTACGTAGATATGGTGATATAGTGTGTATATCTTGTAGTAATGTACGTAGATATGGTGCGATAGTGTGTATATCTTGTAGTAATGTATGTAGATATGGTGAGATAGTGTGTATATCTTGTAGTAATGTACGTAGATATGGTGAGATAGTGTGTATATTTTGTAGCAATGTTTGTAGATATGGTGAGATAGTGTGTATATCTTATAGTAATGTACGTAGATATGGTGCGATAGTGTGTATATCTTGTAGTAATGTATGTAGATATGGTGATATAGTGTGTATATCTTGTGGTAATGAACGTATATATGGTGAAATAGTGTGTATATCTTGTAGTAATGTATGTAGATATGGTGAGATAGTGTATATATATTGTTAGTAATGTATGTAGATATGGTGAGATAGTGGATATATATTGTAGTACTATATATAGATATGGTGAGATAGAGTGTATATCTTGTAGTAATGTATGTAGATATGGTGATATGGTGTGTATATCTTGTAGTAATGTATGTAGATATGGTGAGATAGTGTGTATATTTTGTAGCAATGTAGGTAGATATGGTGAGATAGTGTGTATATATGGTAGTAATGTACGTAGATATGGTGCGATAGTGTGTATATCTTGTAGTAATGTACGTAGATATGGTGAGATAGTTTGTAGATATTGTAGTAATGTAAGTAGATATGGTGCGATAGTGTATATATCTTGTAGTAATGTACGTAGATATGTTGAGATAGTGTGTATATATGGTAGTAATGTATGTAGATATGGTGCGATAGTGTGTATATCTTGTAGTAATGTATGTAGATATGGTGATATAGTGTGTATATCTTGTAGTAATGTATGTAGATATGGTGCGATAGTGTGTAGATCTTGTAGTAATGAATGTATATATGGTGAGATAGTGAATAATTTCTTGTAGTAATGTACGTAGATATGGTGAGATAGTGTGTATATCTTGTAGTAATGTACGTAAATATGGTGAGATAGTGGGTATATCTTGTAGTAATGTATGTAGATTTGGTGAGATAGTGTGTATATTTAGTAGCAATGTACGTATATATGGTGAGATAGTGTGTATATCTTGTAGAAATGTATGTAGATATGGTGAGATAGTGGATATATATTGTTGTAATATATGTAGATATGGTGATATAGTGTGTATATATTGTAGTAATGTACGTAGATATGGTGAGATAGTGTGTATATCTTGTAGTAATGTATGTATATATAGTGAGATAGTGTGTATATCTTGTAGTAATGTGCGTAAATATTGTGAGATAGTGGATATATCTTGCAGTAATGTACGTAGATTTGGTGAGATAGTGTGTATATCTTGTAGTAATGAATGTAGATATGGTGAGATAGTGTATATATCTATTAGTAATGTATGTAGATATGGTGAGATAGTGGATTTATATTGGTGTAATATATGTAGATATGGTGAGATAGTGTGTATATCTTGTAGTAATGTACGTAGATATGGTGAGATAGTGCGTATATCTTGTAGTAATGTACGTATATATGGTGAGATAGTGTGTAGTTATTGTAGTAATGTATGTAGATATGGTGAGATAGTGCGTATATCTTGTAGTAATGTACGTATATATGGTGAGATAGTGTGTATATCTTGTAGTAATGTACGTAGATATGGTGAGATAGTGTGTATATCTTGTAGTAATGTATGTACATATGGTGAGATAGTGGATATATCTTGTAGTAATGTACGTAGATATGGTGATATAGTGTGTATATCTTGTAGTAATGAATGTAGATATTGTGAGATAGTGTATATACAGCCAAACTTGTATTAAGAGACCGCCCAAGGGAATGGACAAAAGCGGTCTCTTAATGAAACGGTCTCTTAATACAAAGTGACTGAACGGACAATTTCCCAGAGTCGGAGACATGTACTAGACTTTTGTTTGGGTGGACACTACAGTGACTATGTTGATATCAACATCATATACATGTATATATGTTACATATATCATCATAAAATAAAGAAAACTTTTTATAGTAATATTTGCTTGTATTTTTCTTGTTGAAACACCTTGTTGATTGCTGCTAATTGTGACACCTGCACGATATGGATAATGTAGATCAAACACCTTATTGATTGCTACAAAAAAGGGCATTTTTATGTTGCCTGTACTCAAACGGTCAGAATTGACATGGTCTTATTTATGTTATTACGAGTATGAAACATTTTGAGGACGAATCAATTTTCGAGTACGAAACATTATATATATATATATATTAGTTATGTACGTAGCTATGGTGAGATAGTGGATTTATATTGGTGTAATATACGTAGATATGGTGAGATAGTGTGTATATCTTGTAGTAATGTACGTAGATAGGGTGAGACAGTGTGTAGTTATTGTAGTAATGTATGTAGATATGGTGCGATAGTGCGTATATCTTGTAGTAATGTATGTAGATATGGTGAGACAGTGTGTAGTTATTGTAGTAAAGTACGTAGATATGGTGCGATAGTGCGTATATCTTGTAGTAATGAATGTAGATATGGTGAGATAGTGAATCATTTCTTGTAGTAATGTATGTAAATATGGTGAGATAGTGGATATATCTTGTAGTAATGAATGTATATATGGTGAAATAGTGTGTAGATCTCGTAGTAATGAATGTAGATATAGTGAGATAGTGTATATATCTATTAGTATTGTATGTAGATATGGTGAGATAGTGGATTTATATTGTTGTAATATATGTAGATATGGTGAGACAGTGTGTATATCTTGTAGCAATGTATGTAGATATTGTTAGATAGTGTGAGTATATCTTGTAGTAATGTATGTAGATATGGTGAACATACATAAATTTGAGACCTTCGTAAATTTATATATAGGATTTAGAAAGCAGACTATTAAAAGCAGTGCAATATTATAATATAGTACTGCGGATGAGGATATGCATACATCGTGTGCGGGAATACAATATCTAATTTTGTGTTCTTTACGTTTATTTATCGTCGCCAGCGGTTGCCCGTATGAGCGACGCCTCCTGAAGAGATTAGTCATTTTGGAGGATAGTGCGATGATACAGACAGAGACCCAATCCAGAGTCTGATATGGTTCTTTTACGTGCATTGTGTAAAACACCGACACGAGACCTCGGTTTAACGTCCCATCTGAAATACCGTTAATTTTATTAGGGTCAGACGGGGGATCGAACCCGCGATCCATGGATTACCGATCCAGCGTGTTGACCGCTGTACTACATAACGCGTAAATGACGTGAGGTTTTCGATGGTTGCCAATTCACCCAGAAATAGTCCCAATGGCGCATTATCAAAAATTATGTTTCTTTTTTACAAGTATGTATGTAAATTACGCTAGGATTGTCTCATGACTGTCTCTAACCCCCTGGGGTCAGCGATTATAATGAAGATTAAACACAGATATGCCTGCTTAATATGATGGCGATGTTGATAACTTAGATGTACTGGCGATTGTATTCAGATTGAGGATGTTTGAGGTGACACACGGGGCATTCTGCAAACAGCGGCATCTTTACAACCACGCACACATACGCACGTACATAGACATGAGTTATTTATAGTAACGTAGGTAATTGTTATTTATAACAATACGCTCTCCTCGGATAAATAAAAATAGCAATACCGGTCTAACTAGTTTTCTATTTATAGTAATGTATGTCATTGTTATTTATAGCAATACGTTCTGATTGGATGAATATAAATAGCCTGTTCCAACTAGTTTTCTATTTATAGTAACGTAGGTCATTTATAGGATAGGTCTATACGTGTCTGGGCATGATTTCGTGACGTCAACGACTGACTGATGCAATATTCCGGAAACTATAAACACGCTCAGTCCTTTGATATTTAGGTACTTATACGTATTATATAATAGAGTATGGCGGCCATCAACATCTTACGATCGAAATGACGATAATAAATATAATCATTTTATCGGTATAATGAGAATGTGTAGAGGGAGGTAATTGTGTACGGATATTAGCTACGTAATTAGAATTAAGGGTAGATATGGACATAAATGGAGCGACACACACCGAGTCGAATGGACCATTAATAAGCGAGATAGTGTTTTCCCGCCATTTTTATCCTTCATTTTGAAAATCGTAGGCGCGGAACGTATAATCGTTTAGTACGATTATCGAAACCACCGGCTAGATAGGACCTATGATAAAGCCTATATAAGTAATTTATATCGGTACTTACGGATCACTACTTCCGGTATGAGGTCTGACCATTAATTGAGTCGCGGATTCGTCATTGTCTCTTCGAGATCTTTCCGACGATACCAAACAAGGCCAGTTTCCTCGAAAGTTCATTTTTCTTCAAACTTAGTTACGATTAAAGGGAGATAATCAGTATTATAGATATATCGACTAATGATAGATCAAAATGAAGGGTAGCGTCGGACTCGTGACGTCGATACGCGTATATTAGAACTAACGTATAGTTACGTTACTTAGGTTTAAATATTTTTTTTCATTTTCATTAAAGGGACTTTAAGGATATATAAAATCTTTAAATCGCGAAAACTACTGGCCGTATAAATAAAGGAAAGATATCTTCGTATCGGTCTCGCCGAGCTACGTCAATTTATACAGATTTCTACGCTCTAACGCCGAGTAGAAAAATTGATGACGTCAGATTCGTAGGCCAAGTCTTTTAGCTCCACTATAAACAGCATAGAGCGTACGCGGCGCTACCCCTATATTTAATAATCGAATTATGGATATCCGTATAAATACTAAAGAAATAGCGAAACGTCGCCCCATAATTGTTGCTGTTTTTAGACTGATTTGAGTACCGCTGTAGGCCTACATACAGCATTTACATACATGTACATCTTATAATTCTGTTTCGCGCGTAATGCGACATATGCACGCTAAATGACCATTACATATCCATCATGAAAACATCAAAGGACAGACGGACGGACGGACGGACGGACGGACAGACAGACACAGACCAACATTGAACAGTTATGGGATTTTTTATTATGAGCTTTATTTTTGTTCAAACTTGTGAGCTTACATAAATATTGCTGAAATTTAGTATCTATGGGCTTTTAAAGCATCTAAATGTTGTGAGCTTTTCTATTTATAGCTTTTAAAGTGTCTAAATGTTGCGAGATTTTCTAGTCTATGTTTTACGAGTTAGTTATCAAATTGATAACTTATATTCTTTCACATAGTATGAACCTTATAATAAAGAACTTAGGTAAGCTGGAATGCAAAACATCTCTATTATAACATTGATCTCTTTATAAGTAGGTCAGTGTCCTATGTCACAATCTACAGTAATATAGTAAAACTGAACACATACTTCATTGGACTTTAAATTTATTAAATGCACCAACAATACTTGAACATGATTACGTTCACATAATGCCTGCACCAACAATACTCGACCATGATTACGTTCACATAATGCCTGCCCCAACAATACTCGACCATGATTACGTTCACATAATGCCTGCACCAACAATACTCGACCATGATTACGTTCACATAATGCCTGCACCAACAATACTTGGACATGTTACGTTCACATAATGTCTGCACCAACAATACTTGGGACATGATTACGTTCACATAATGCCTGCACCAACAATACTTTGGAACATGATTACGTTCACATAATGCCTGCACCAACAATACTTGGAACATGATTACGTTCACATAATGCCTGCACCAACAATACTTGGGACATGATTACGTTCACATAATGTCTGCACCAACAATACTCGACCATGATTATGTTCACATAATGCCTGCACCAACAATACTTGGAACACGATTACGTTCACATAATGCCTGCACCAACAATACTTGTACATGATTACGTTCACATAATGCCTGCACCAACAATACTTGTACATGATTACGTTCACATAATGCCTGCACCAACAATACTTTGGAACATGATTACGTTCACATAATGTCTGCACCAACAATACTTGTACATGATTACATTCACATAATGCCTGCACCAACAATACTTGGAACATGATTACGTTCACATAATGCCTGCACCAACACTACTTGGAACATGATTACGTTCACATAATGCCTGCACCAACAATACTTGGAACATGATTACGTTCACATAATGCCTGCACCAACATTACTTGGAACATGATTACGTTCACATAATGCCTGCACCAACAATACTTGGAACATGATTACATTCACATAATGCCTGCACCAACAATACTTGTACATGATTACATTCACATAATGCCTGCACCAACAATACTTGTACACGAGTACGTTCACATAATGCCTGCACCAACACTACTTGTACACGATACGTTCACATAATGCCTGCACCAACAATACTTGGAACATGATTACGTTCACATAATGCCTGCACCAACAATACTTGTACATGAGTACATTCACATAATGCCTGCACCAACAATACTTGTACATGATTACATTCACATAATGCCTGCACCAACACTACTTGGAACATGATTACGTTCAAATAATGCCTGCACCAACAATACTTGGGACATGATTACGTTCACATAATGCCTGCACCAACAATACTTGGAACATGATTACATTCACATAATGCCTGCACCAACACTACTTGGAACATGATTACGTTCACATAATGTCTGCACCAACACTACTTGGAACATGATTATGTTCACATAATGCCTGCACCAACACTACTGGAACATGATTACGTTCACATAATGCCTGCACCAACAATACTTTGGGACATGATTACGTTCACATAATGCCTGCACCAACAATACTTGTACATGATTACGTTCACATAATGCCTGCACCAACAATACTTGGAACATGATTACGTTCACATAATGCCTGCACCAACAATACTTGGGACATGATTACGTTCACATAATGCCTGCACCAACAATACTTGGAACACGATTACGTTCACATAATGCCTGCACAAACAATACTTGGAACATGATTACGTTCACATAATGCCTGCACCAACAATACTTGTACATGATTACGTTCACATAATGCCTGCACCAACAATACTCGACCATGATTACGTTCACATAATGCCTGCACCAACAATACTTGAACATGATTACGGTCACATAATGCCTGCACCAACAATACTTGGACATGTTACGTTCACATAATGCCTGTACCAACAATACTCGACCATGATTACGTTCACATAATGCCTGCACCAACAATACTTGAACATGATTACGTTCACATAATGCCTGCACCAACAATACTTTGGAACATGATTACGGTCACATAATGCCTGCACCAACAATACTTGGGACATGATTACGTTCACATAATGCCTGCACCAACAATACTTGTACATGATTACGTTCACATAATGCCTGCACCAACAATACTTGGAACATGATTACGTTCACATTATGCCTGCACCAACAATACTTGAACATGATTACGTTCACATAATGCCTGCACCAACACTACTTGGAACATGATTACATTCACATAATGCCTGCACCAACAATACTTGAACATGATTACGTTCACATAATGCCTGCACCAACACTACTTGGAACATGATTACATTCACATAATGCCTGCACCAACAATACGTGAACATGATTACGTTCAAATAATGTCTGCACCAACAATACTTTGGAACATGATTACGTTCACATAATGCCTGCACCAACAATACTTGGAACATGATTACGTTCACATAATGCCTGCACCAACAATACTTGGAACATGATTACGTTCACATAATGCCTGCACCAACAATACGTGAACATGATTACGTTCACATAATGCCTGCACCAACACTACTTGGAACATGATTACGTTCACATAATGTCTGCACCAACAATACTTCGAACATGATTACGTTCACATAATGCCTGCACCAACAATACTTGGGACATGATTACGTTCACATAATGCCTGCACCAACAATACTTGGAACATGATTACGTTCACATAATGCCTGCACCAACAATACTTGGAACATGATTACATTCACATAATGCCTGCACCAACACTACTTGGAACATGATTACGTTCACATAATGTCTGCACCAACACTACTTGGAACATGATTATGTTCACATAATGCCTGCACCAACACTACTTGGAACATGATTACGTTCACATAATGCCTGCACCAACACTACTTGGAACATGATTACGTTCACATAATGTCTGCACCAACAATACTTGGAACATGATTACGTTCACATAATGCCTGCACCAACAATACTTGAACATGATTACGTTCACATAATGTCTGCACCAACAATACTTTGGAACATGATTACGTTCACATAATGCCTGCACCAACACTACTTGGGACATGATTACGTTCACATAATGTCTGCACCAACAATACTCGACCATGATTATGTTCACATAATGCCTGCACCAACAATACTTGGAACACGATTACGTTCACATAATGCCTGCACCAACAATACTTGTACATGATTACGTTCACATAATGCCTGCACCAACAATACTTGTACATGATTACGTTCACATAATGCCTGCACCAACAATACTTTGGAACATGATTACGTTCACATAATGTCTGCACCAACAATACTTGTACATGATTACATTCACATAATGCCTGCACCAACAATACTTGGAACATGATTACGTTCACATAATGCCTGCACCAACACTACTTGGAACATGATTACGTTCACATAATGCCTGCACCAACAATACTTGGAACATGATTACGTTCACATAATGCCTGCACCAACATTACTTGGAACATGATTACGTTCACATAATGCCTGCACCAACAATACTTGGAACATGATTACATTCACATAATGCCTGCACCAACAATACTTGTACATGATTACATTCACATAATGCCTGCACCAACACTACTTGGAACATGATTACGTTCACATAATGCCTGCACCAACAATACTTGTACACGAGTACGTTCACATAATGCCTGCACCAACAATACTTGGAACATGATTACGTTCACATAATGCCTGCACCAACAATACTTGTACATGAGTACATTCACATAATGCCTGCACCAACAATACTTGTACATGATTACATTCACATAATGCCTGCACCAACACTACTTGGAACATGATTACGTTCACATAATGCCTGCACCAACAATACTTGGGACATGATTACGTTCACATAATGCCTGCACCAACAATACTTGGAACATGATTACGTTCACATAATGCCTGCACCAACAATACTTGGAACATGATTACGTTCACATAATGCCTGCACCAACAATACTTTGGAACATGATTACGTTCACATAATGCCTGCACCAACAATACTTGGAACATGATTACGTTCACATAATGCCTGCACCAACAATACTTTGGGACATGATTACGTTCACATAATGCCTGCACCAACAATACTTGTACATGATTACGTTCACATAATGCCTGCACCAACAATACTTGGAACATGATTAAGTTCACATAATGCCTGCACCAACAATACTTGGAACATGATTACGTTCACATAATGCCTGCACCAACAATACTTGTACATGATTACGTTCACATAATGCCTGCACCAACAATACTCGACCATGATTATGTTCACATAATGCCTGCACCAACAATACTTGAACATGATTACGTTCACATAATGCCTGCACCAACAATACTTGGACATGTTACGTTCACATAATGCCTGCACCAACAATACTCGACCATGATTACGTTCACATAATGCCTGCACCAACAATACTTGAACATGATTACGTTCACATAATGCCTGCACCAACAATACTTGAACATGATTACGTTCACATAATGCCTGCACCAACAATACTTGAACATGATTACGGTCACATAATGCCTGCACCAACAATACTTGGGAACATGATTACGTTCACATAATGCCTGCACCAACAATACTTGGAACATGATTACGTTCACACAATACCTGCACCAACAATACTTGGGAACATGATTACGGTCACATAATGCCTGCACCAACAATACTTGAACATGATTACATTCACATAATGCCTGCACCAACAATACTTGAACATGATTACGTTCACATAATGCCTGCACCAACAATACTTGGAACATGTTACGTTCACATAATGCATGCACCAACAATACGTGGAACATGATTACGTTCACATAATGCCTGCCCCAACAATACTTGGAACATGTTACGTTCACATAATGCCTGCTCCAACAATACTTGGAACATGATTACGTTCACATAATGCCTGCACCAACAATACTTGGAACATGTTACTTTCACATAATGCCTGCACCAACAATACTTGAACATGATTACGTTCACATAATGCCTGCACCAACAATACTTGGAACATTATTACGTTCACATAATACCTGCACCAACAATACTTGAACATGATTACATTCACATAATGCCTGCACCAACAAAACTTGGAACATTATTACGTTCACATAATGCCTGCACCAACATACTTGGAACATGATTACGTTCACATAATGCCTGCACCAACAATACTTGGAACATGATTACATTCACATAATGCCTGCACCAACACTACTTGGAACATGATTACGTTCACATAATGTCTGCACCAACACTACTTGGAACATGATTAAGTTCACATAATGCCTGCACCAACACTACTTGGAACATGATTACGTTCACATAATGCCTGCACCAACACTACTTGGAACATGATTACGTTCACATAATGTCTGCACCAACAATACTTGGAACATGATTACGTTCACATAATGCCTGCACCAACAATACGTGACCATGATTACGTTCACATAATGTCTGCACCAACAATACTTGGAACATGATTACGTTCACATATTGTCTGCACCAACAATACTTGGAACATGATTACGTTCACATAATGCCTGCACCAACAATACGTGACCATGATTACGTTCACATAATGTCTGCACCAACAATACTTGGAACATGATTACGTTCACATAATGTCTGCACCAACAATACTTGGACCATGATTACGTTCACACAATGCCTGCACCAACAATACTTGTACATGATTACGTTCACATAATGTCTGCACCAACAATACGCGACCATGATTACGTTCACATAATGTCTGCACCAACAATACTTGTACATGATTACGTTCACATAATGCCTGCACCAACAATACTTGGAACATGATTACGTTCACATAATGCCTGCACCACACTACTTGAACATGATTACGTTCACATAATGCCTGCACCAACAATACTTGGAACATGATTACGTTCACATAATGCCTGCACCAACAATACTTTGGAACATGATTACGTTCACATAATGCCTGCACCAACAATACTTGGGAACATGATTACATTCACATAATGCCTGCACCAACAATACTTGAACATGATTACGTTCACATAATGCCTGCATCAACAAAACTTGAACATGATTACGTTCACATAATGCCTGCACCAACAATACTTGAACATGATTACGGTCACATAATGCCTGCACCAACAATACTTGGAACATGATTACGTTCACATAATGCCTGCCCCAACAATACTTGGGAACATGATTACGTTCACATAATGCCTGCACCAACAATACTTGTACATGATTACATTCACATAATGCCTGCACCAACACTACTTGGACCATGATTACGTTCACATAATGCCTGCACCAACAATACTTGGGACATGATTACGTTCACATAATGTCTGCACCAACAATACTTGGAACATGATTACGTTCACATAATGCCTGCACCAACAATA
>JABXNX010000103.1:76816-97333 GCA_014843695.1 Archivesica marissinica
TCAATACAATCTCTGACCACAAATTGAACTACTCACTACACTCTCTGACCACAAACTGAACTACTCAATACAATCTCTGATAACAAACTGAACTACTCAATACAATATCTGACAACAAACTGAACGACTCAATACAATATCTGATCACAAACTGAACGACTCAATACAATCTCTGACCACAAACTGAACGACTCAATACAATCTCTGACAACAAACTGAACGACTCAATACAATCTCTGACCACAAACTGAACGACTGAAGAGAATCGCCTCAATACAATCTCTGACCACAACTGAACTACTCAATACAATATCTGACCACAAACTGAACTACTCAATACAATATCTGACAACAAACTGAACGACTCAATACAATATCTGACAACAAACTGAACGACTCAATACAATATCTGACCACAAACTGAACGACTCAATACAATCTCTGACAACAAACTGAACGACTCAATACAATCTCTGACCACAAACTGAACTACTCAATACAATCTCTGACAACAAACTGAACTACTCAATACAATCTCTGATCACAAACTGAACGACTCAATACAATCTCTGACCACAAACTGAACGACTGAAGAGAATAGCCTCAATACAATCTCTGACCACAAACTGAACTACTCAATACAATATCTGACCACAAACTGAACTACTCAATACAATATCTGACAACAAACTGAACGACTCAATACAATATCTGACAACAAACTGAACGACTCAATACAATATCTGACCACAAACTGAATGACTCAATACAATCTCTGACAACAAACTGAACGACTCAATACAATCTCTGACAACAAACTGAACGACTCAATACAATCTCTGACCACAAACTGAACTACTCAATACAATCTCTGACAACAAACTGAACTACTCAATACAATCTCTGACAACAAACTGAACGACTGAAGAGAATAGCCTCAATACAATCTCTGACCACAAACTGAACTACTCAATACAATATCTGACCACAAACTGAACTACTCAATACAATATCTGACAACAAACTGAACGACTCAATACAATATCTGACCACAAACTGAACGACTCAATACAATCTCTGACAACAAACTGAACGACTCAATACAATCTCTGATCACAAACTGAACGACTGAAGAGAATCGCCTCAATACAATCTCTGATCACAAACTGAACGACTTACATTCTACCACAAACTGAACGACTCAATACAATCTCTGACAACAAACTGAACTACTCAATACAATATCTGACCACAAACTGAACGACTCAATACAATCTCTGACCACAAACTGAACTACTCAATACAATCTCTGACAACAAACTGAACGACTCAATACAATCTCTGACAACAAACTGAACGACTCAATACAATCTCTGACCACAAACTGAACGACTCAATACAATCTCTGATCACAAACTGAACGACTGAAGAGAATCGCCTCAATACAATCTCTGACCACAAACTGAACGACTCAATACAATCTCTGACCACAAACTGAACGACTCAATACAATCTCTGACAACAAACTGAACGACTCAATACAATCTCTGACCACAAACTGAACGACTCAATACAATCTCTGACAACAAACTGAACTACTCAATACAATATCTGACCACAAACTGAACGACTCAATACAATCTCTGATCACAAACTGAACGACTGAAGAGAATCGCCTCAATACAATCTCTGACCACAAACTGAACGACTCAATACAATCTCTGACAACAAACTGAACTACTCAATACAATATCTGACCACAAACTGAACGACTCAATACAATCTCTGACCACAAACTGAACTACTCAATACAATCTCTGACCACAAACTGAACGACTCAATACAATCTCTGACCACAAACTGAACGACTCAATACAATCTCTGACAACAAACTGAACGACTCAATACAATCTCTGACCACAAACTGAACGACTGAAGAGAATCGCCTCAATACAATCTCTGACCACAAACTGAACTACTCAATACAATATCTGACCACAAACTGAACTACTCAATACAATATCTGACAACAAACTGAACGACTCAATACAATATCTGACAACAAACTGAACGACTCAATACAATATCTGACCACAAACTGAACTACTCAATACAATATCTGACAACAAACTGAACGACTCAATACAATCTCTGACCACAAACTGAACTACTCAATACAATCACTGACAACAAATTGAACTACTCAATACAATCTCTGATCACAAACTGAACGACTCAATACAATCTCTGACAAAAAACTGAACGACTGAAGAGAATAGCCTGAATACAATCTCTGACCACAAACTGAACTACTCAATACAATATCTGACCACAAACTGAACTACTCAATACAATATCTGACAACAAACTGAACGACTCAATGCAATATCTGACAACAAACTGAACGACTCAATACAATATCTGACCACAAACTGAATGACTCAATACAATCTCTGACAACAAACTGAACGACTCAATAAAATCTCTGACAACAAACTGAACGACTCAATACAATCTCTGACCACAAACTGAACTACTCAATACAATCTCTGACAACAAACTGAACTACTCAATACAATCTCTGATCACAAACTGAACATCTCAATACAATCTCTGACCACAAACTGAACGACTGAAGAGAATAGCCTCAATACAATCTCTGACCACAAACTGAACTACTCAATACAATATCTGACCACAAACTGAACTACTCAATACAATATCTGACAACAACCTGAACGACTCAATACAATATCTGACCACAAATTGAATGACTCAATACAATCTCTGACAACAAACTGAACGACTCAATACAATCTCTTATCACAAACTGAACGACTGAAGAGAATCGCCTCAATACAATCTCTGATCACAAACTGAACGACTCAATACAATCTCTGACAACAAACTGAACTACTCAATACAATATCTGACCACAAACTGAACGACTGAATACAATATCTAACCACAAACTGAACTACTCAATACAATCTCTGACAACAAACTGAACGACTCAATACAATCTCTGACAACAAACTGAACGACTCAATACAATCGCTGACCACAAACTGAACGACTCAATACAATCTCTGATAACAAACTGAACGACTGAAGAGAATCGCCTCAATACAATCTCTGACCACAAACTGAACGACTCAATACAATCTCTGACCACAAACTGAACGACTCAATACAATCTCTGACAACAAACTGAACGACTCAATACAATCTCTGACCACAAACTGAACGACTCAATACAATCTCTGACAACAAACTGAACTACTCAATACAATATCTGACCACAAACTGAACGACTCAATACAATCTCTGATCACAAACTGAACGACTGAAGAGAATCGCCTCAATACAATCTCTGACCACAAACTGAACGACTCAATACAATCTCTGATAACAAACTGAACTACTCAATACAATATCTGACCACAAACTGAACGACTCAATACAATCTCTGACCACAAACTGAACTACTCAATACAATCTCTGATCACAAACTGAATGACTCAATACAATCTCTGACCACAAACTGAACGACTCAATACAATATCTGACAACAAACTGAACGACTCAATACAATCTCTGACCACAAACTGAACGACTCAATACAATCTCTGACAACAAACTGAACGACTCAATACAATCTCTGACCACAAACTGAACGACTGAAGAGAATCGCCTCAATACAATCTCTGACCACAAACTGAACTACTCAATACAATATCTGACCACAAACTGAACTACTCAATACAATATCTGACAACAAACTGAACGACTCAATACAATATCTGACAACAAACTGAACGACTCAATACAATATCTGACCACAAACTGAACTACTCAATACAATATCTGACAACAAACTGAACGACTCAATACAATATCTGACCACAAACTGAACTACTCAATACAATATCTGACAACAAACTGAACGACTCAATACAATCTCTGACCACAAACTGAACTACTCAATACAATCACTGACAACAAATTGAACTACTCAATACAATCTCTGATCACAAACTGAACGACTCAATACAATCTCTGACAACAAACTGAACGACTGAAGAGAATAGCCTGAATACAATCTCTGACCACAAACTGAACTACTCAATACAATATCTGACCACAAACTGAACTACTCAATACAATATCTGACAACAACCTGAACGACTCAATGAAATATCCGACCACAACCTGAATGACTCAATACAATCTCTGACAACAAACTGAACGACTCAATACAATCTCTGATCACAAACTGAACGACTGAAGAGAATCGCCTCAATACAATCTCTGATCACAAACTGAACGACTCATTACAATCTCTGACCACAAACTGAACGACTGAAGAGAATCGCCTCAATACAATCTCTGACCACAAACTGAACTACTCAATACAATCTCTGACCACAAACTGAACTACTCAATACAATCTCTGATCACAAACTGAATGACTCAATACAATATCTGACAACAAACTGAACGACTCAATACAATCTCTGACCACAAACTGAACGACTGAAGAGAATCGCCTCAATACAATCTCTGACCACAAACTGAACTATTCAATACAATATCTGACCACAAACTGAACTACTCAATACAATATCTGACAACAAACTGAACGACTCAATACAATATCTGACCACAAACTGAACTACTCAATACAATATCTGACAAAAAACTGAACGACTCAATACACTATCTGACCACAAACTGAATGACTCAATACAATCTCTGACAACAAACTGAACGACTCAATAAAATCTCTGACAACAAACTGAACGACTCAATACAATCTCTGACCACAAACTGAACTACTCAATACAATCACTGACAACAAATTGAACTACTCAATACAATCTCTGATCACAAAATGAACGACTCAATACAATCTCTGACCACAAACTGAACGACTGAAGAGAATAGCCTCAATACAATCTCTGACCACAAACTGAACTACTCAATACAATATCTGACCACAAACTGAACTACTCAATACAATATCTGACAACAACCTGAACGACTCAATACAATATCTGACCACAACCTGAATGACTCAATACAATCTCTGACAACAAACTGAACGACTCAATACAATCTCTGATCACAAACTGAACGACTGAAGAGAATCGCCTCAATACAATCTCTGATCACAAACTGAAGGACTCATTACAATCTCTGACCACAAACTGAACGACTGAAGAGAATCACCTCAATACAATCTCTGACCACAAACTGAACTACTCAATACAATATCTGACCACAAACTGAACTACTCAATACAATATCTGACAACAAACTGAACGACTCAATACAATCTCTGACCACAAACTGAACGACTCAATAAAATCTCTGACAACAAACTGAACGACTCAATACAATCTTCCCTGACAACAAACTAAACGACTCAATACAATCGCTGACCACAAACTGAACGACTCAATACAATCTCTGATCACAAACTGAACGACTGAAGAGAATCGCCTCAATACAATCTCTGACCACAAACTGTACGACTCAATACAATCTCTGACAACAAATTGAACTACTCAATACAATATCTGACCACAAACTGAACGACTCAATACAATCTCTGACCACAAACTGAACGACTCAATACAATCTCTGACAACAAACTGAACGACTCAATACAATCTCTGACCACAAACTGAACTACTCGATACAATCTCTGATCACAAACTGAACGACTCAATACAATCTCTGACCACAAACTGAACGACTGAAGAGAATCGCCTCAATACAATCTCTGACCACAAACTGAACTACTCAATACAATATCTGACCACAAACTGAACGACTCAATACAATCTCTGACAACAAACTGAACTACTCAATACAATATCTGACCACAAACTGAACGACTGAATACAATCTCTAACCACAAACTGAACTACTCAATACAATATCTGACCACAAACTGAACGACTGAATACAATCTCTAACCACAAACTGAACTACTCAATACAATCTCTAACAACAAACTGAACTACTCAATACAATCTCTGATCACAAACTGAACGACTCATTACAATCTCTGACCACAAACTGAACGACTGAAGAGAATCGCCTCAATACAATCTCTGACCACAAACTGAACTACTCAATACAATATCTGACCACAAACTGAACTACTCAATACAATATCTGACAACAAACTGAACGACTCAATACAATCTCTGACAACAAACTGAACTACTCAATACAATCACTGACAACAAACTGAACTACTCAATACAATCTCTGATCACAAACTGAACGACTCAATACAATCGCTGACCACAAACTGAACGACTGAAGAGAATAGCCTCAATACAATCTCTGACCACAAACTGAACTACTCAATACAATATCTGACCACAAACTGAACTACTCAATACAATATCTGACAACAACCTGAACGACTCAATACAATATCTGACCACAACCTGAATGACTCAATACAATCTCTGACAACAAACTGAACGACTCAATACAATCTCTGATCACAAACTGAACGACTCAATACAATCTCTGACAACAAACTGAACTACTCAATACAATATCTGACCAAATACTGAACGACTGAATACAATCTCTAACCACAAACTGAACTACTCAATACAATCTCTGACAACAAACTGAACTACTCAATACAATCTCTGATCACAAACTGAACGACTCATTACAATCTCTGACCACAAACTGAACGACTGAAGAGAATCGCCTCAATACAATCTCTGACCACAAACTGAACTACTCAATACAATATCTGACCACAAACTACTGAACTACTCAATACAATATCTGACAACAAACTGAACGACTCAATAAAATCTCTGACAACAAACTGAACGACTCAATACAATCTCTGACAACAAACTGAACGACTCAATACAATCTCTGACCACAAACTGAACGACTCAATACAATCTCTGATCACAAACTGAACGACTAAAAATCGCTCAATACAATCTCTGACCACAAACTGAACGACTCAATACAATCTCTGACAACAAACTGAACTACTCAATACAATATCTGACCAACAAACTGAACTACTCAATACAATATCTGACCACAAACTGAACGACTCAATACAATCTCTGACCACAAACTGAACGACTCAATACAATCTCTGACCACAAACTGAACTACTCAATACAATCTCTGACACAAACTGAACGACTCAATACAATCTCTGACCACAAACTGAACGACTGAAGAGAATCGCCTCAATACAATCTCTGACCACAAACTGAACTACTCAATACAATATCTGACCACAAACTGAACTACTCAATACAATATCTGACCACAAACTGAACGACTGAATACAATCTCTGACCACAAACTGAACTACTCAATACAATCTCTGACAACAAACTGAAGACTCAATAAATTCTGACAACAAACTGAACGACTCAATACAATCTCTGACAACAAACTGAACGACTCAATACAATCTCTGACAACAAACTGAACTACTCAATACAATCTCTGATCACAAACTGAACGACTCAATACAATCTCTGACCACAAACTGAACGACTGAAGAGAATAGCCTCAATACAATCTCTGACCACAAACTGAACTACTCAATACAATCTCTGACCACAAACTGAACTACTCAATACAATATCTGACAACAACCTGAACGACTCAATACAATATCTGACCACAAACTGAATGACTCAATACAATCTCTGACAACAAACTGAACGACTCAATACAATCTCTGATCACAAACTGAACGACTGAGGTGCTCAATACAATCTCTGATCACAAACTGAACGACTCAATACAATCTCTGACAACAAACTGAACTACTCAATACAATATCTGACCACAAACTGAACGACTGAATACAATCTCTGACCACAAACTGAACTACTCAATACAATCTCTGACAACAAACTGAACGACTCAATACAATCTCTGACAACAAACTGAACGACTCAATACAATCTCTGACCACAAACTGAACGACTCAATACAATCTCTGATAACAAACTGAACGACTGAAGAGAATCGCCTCAATACAATCTCTGACCACAAACTGAACGACTCAATACAATCTCTGACCACAAACTGAACGACTCAATACAATCTCTGACAACAAACTGAACGACTCAATACAATCTCTGACCACAAACTGAACGACTCAATACAATCTCTGACAACAAACTGAACTACTCAATACAATATCTGACCACAAACTGAACGACTCAATACAATCTCTGACCACAAACTGAACGACTGAAGAGAATCGCCTCAATACAATCTCTGACCACAAACTGAACGACTCAATACAATCTCTGACAACAAACTGAACTACTCAATACAATATCTGACCACAAACTGAACGACTCAATACAATCTCTGACCACAAACTGAACTACTCAATACAATCTCTGACACAAACTGAATGACTCAATACAATCTCTGACCACAAACTGAACGACTCAATACAATATCTGACAACAAACTGAACGACTCAATACAATCTCTGACCACAAACTGAACGACTCAATACAATCTCTGACAACAAACTGAACGACTCAATACAATCTCTGACCACAAACTGAACGACTGAAGAGAATCGCCTCAATACAATCTCTGACCACAAACTGAACTACTCAATACAATATCTGACCACAAACTGAACTACTCAATACAATATCTGACAACAAACTGAACGACTCAATACAATATCTGACAACAAACTGAACGACTCAATACAATCTCTGACCACAAACTGAACTACTCAATACAATCTCTGACAACAAACTGAACGACTCAATACAATCTCTGACCACAAACTGAACTACTCAATACAATCTCTGACAACAAACTGAACTACTCAATACAATCTCTGACCACAAACTGAACGACTCAATACAATCTCTGACAACAAACTGAACGACTGAAGAGAATCGCCTCAATACAATCTCTGACCACAAACTGAACTACTCAATACAATCTCTGACCACAAACTGAACTACTCAATACATTCTGACACAATGTTTACAAACTGAACTACTCAATACAATATCTGACCACAAACTGAACGACTCAATACAATCTCTGACCACAAACTGAACGACTCAATACAATCTCTGACAACAAACTGAACGACTCAATACAATCTCTGACCACAAACTGAACGACTCAATACAATCTCTGACCACAAACTGAACTACTCAATACAATCTCTGACAACAAACTGAACTACTCAATACAATCTCTGATCACAAACTGAACGACTCAATACAATCTCTGACCACAAACTGAACGACTGAAGAGAATCGCCTCAATACAATCTCTGACCACAAACTGAACGACTCAATACAATATCTGACAACAAACTGAACTACTCAATACAATATCTGACCACAAACTGAACGACTCAATACAATCTCTGACAACAAACTGAACGACTCAATACAATCTCTGACCACAAACTGAACGACTCAATACAATCTCTGACAACAAACTGAACGACTCAATACAATCTCTGATCACAAACTGAACGACTGAAGAGAATCGCCTCAATACAATCTCTGACCACAAACTGAACGACTCAATACAATCTCTGACAACAAACTGAACTACTCAATACAATATCTGACCACAAACTGAACGACTCAATACAATCTCTGACAACAAACTGAACGACTCAATACAATCTCTGACCACAAACTGAACGACTCAATACAATCTCTGACAACAAACTGAACGACTCAATACAATCTCTGACCACAAACTGAACGACTGAAGAGAATCGCCTCAATACAATCTCTGACCACAAACTGAACTACTCAATACAATATCTGACCACAAACTGAACTACTCAATACAATATCTGACAAAACTGAACGACTCAATACAATCTCTGACCACAAACTGAACGACTCAATACAATCTCTGACAACAAACTGAACGACTCAATACAATCTCTGACCACAAACTGAACGACTCAATACAATCTCTGACCACAAACTGAACTACTCAATACAATCTGACCAAACTGAACGACTCAATACAATCTCTGACCACAAACTGAACGACTCAATACAATCTCTGACAACAAACTGAACTACTCAATACAATCTCTGACCACAAACTGAACGACTCAATACAATCTCTGACCACAAACTGAACGACTCAATACAATCTCTGACCACAAACTGAACTACTCAATACAATCTCTGACCACAAACTGAACTACTCAATACAATATCTGACAACAAACTGAACGACTCAATACAATCTCTGACAACAAACTGAACGACTCAATACAATCTCTGACCACAAACTGAACGACTCAATACAATCTCTGACAACAAACTGAACGACTCAATACAATCTCTGATAACAAACTGAACTACTCAATACAATATCTGACCACAAACTGAACGACTCAATACAATCTCTGACCACAAATTGAACTACTCACTACACTCTCTGACCACAAACTGAACTACTCAATACAATCTCTGATAACAAACTGAACTACTCAATACAATATCTGACAACAAACTGAACGACTCAATACAATATCTGATCACAAACTGAACGACTCAATACAATCTCTGACCACAAACTGAACGACTCAATACAATCTCTGACAACAAACTGAACGACTCAATACAATCTCTGACCACAAACTGAACGACTGAAGAGAATCGCCTCAATACAATCTCTGAGCACAACTGAACTACTCAATACAATATCTGACCACAAACTGAACTACTCAATACAATATCTGACAACAAACTGAACGACTCAATACAATATCTGACAACAAACTGAACGACTCAATACAATATCTGACCACAAACTGAATGACTCAATACAATCTCTGACAACAAACTGAACGACTCAATAAAATCTCTGACAACAAACTGAACGACTCAATACAATCTCTGACCACAAACTGAACTACTCAATACAATCTCTGACAACAAACTGAACTACTCAATACAATCTCTGACCACAAACTGAACGACTGAAGAGAATAGCCTCAATACAATCTCTGACCACAAACTGAACTACTCAATACAATATCTGACCACAAACTGAACTACTCAATACAATATCTGACAACAACCTGAACGACTCAATACAATATCTGACCACAAATTGAATGACTCAATACAATCTCTGACAACAAACTGAACGACTCAATACAATCTCTTATCACAAACTGAACGACTGAAGAGAATCGCCTCAATACAATCTCTGATCACAAACTGAACGACTCAATACAATCTCTGACAACAAACTGAACTACTCAATACAATATCTGACCACAAACTGAACGACTGAATACAATATCTAACCACAAACTGAACTACTCAATACAATCTCTGACAACAAACTGAACGACTCAATACAATCTCTGACAACAAACTGAACGACTCAATACAATCGCTGACCACAAACTGAACGACTCAATACAATCTCTGATAACAAACTGAACGACTGAAGAGAATCGCCTCAATACAATCTCTGACCACAAACTGAACGACTCAATACAATCTCTGACCACAAACTGAACGACTCAATACAATCTCTGACAACAAACTGAACGACTCAATACAATCTCTGACCACAAACTGAACGACTCAATACAATCTCTGACAACAAACTGAACTACTCAATACAATATCTGACCACAAACTGAACGACTCAATACAATCTCTGATCACAAACTGAACGACTGAAGAGAATCGCCTCAATACAATCTCTGACCACAAACTGAACGACTCAATACAATCTCTGACAACAAACTGAACTACTCAATACAATATCTGACCACAAACTGAACGACTCAATACAATCTCTGACCACAAACTGAACTACTCAATACAATCTCTGATCACAAACTGAATGACTCAATACAATCTCTGACCACAAACTGAACGACTCAATACAATATCTGACAACAAACTGAACGACTCAATACAATCTCTGACCACAAACTGAACGACTCAATACAATCTCTGACAACAAACTGAACGACTCAATACAATCTCTGACCACAAACTGAACGACTGAAGAGAATCGCCTCAATACAATCTCTGACCACAAACTGAACTACTCAATACAATATCTGACCACAAACTGAACTACTCAATACAATATCTGACAACAAACTGAACGACTCAATACAATATCTGACAACAAACTGAACGACTCAATACAATATCTGACCACAAACTGAACTACTCAATACAATATCTGACAACAAACTGAACGACTCAATACAATCTCTGACCACAAACTGAACTACTCAATACAATCTCTGACAACAAACTGAACTACTCAATACAATCTCTGATCACAAACTGAACGACTCAATACAATCTCTGACAACAAACTGAACGACTGAAGAGAATAGCCTGAATACAATCTCTGACCACAAACTGAACTACTCAATACAATATCTGACCACAAACTGAACTACTCAATACAATATCTGACAACAAACTGAACGACTCAATGCAATATCTGACAACAAACTGAACGACTCAATACAATATCTGACCACAAACTGAATGACTCAATACAATCTCTGACAACAAACTGAACGACTCAATAAAATCTCTGACAACAAACTGAACGACTCAATACAATCTCTGACCACAAACTGAACTACTCAATACAATCTCTGACAACAAACTGAACTACTCAATACAATCTCTGATCACAAACTGAACATCTCAATACAATCTCTGACCACAAACTGAACGACTGAAGAGAATAGCCTCAATACAATCTCTGACCACAAACTGAACTACTCAATACAATATCTGACCACAAACTGAACTACTCAATACAATATCTGACAACAACCTGAACGACTCAATACAATATCTGACCACAAACTGAATGACTCAATACAATCTCTGACAACAAACTGAACGACTCAATACAATCTCTTATCACAAACTGAACGACTGAAGAGAATCGCCTCAATACAATCTCTATCACAAACTGAACGTGAAGGTGCTCAATACAATCTCTGATCACAAACTGAACGACTCAATACAATCTCTGACAACAAACTGAACTACTCAATACAATATCTGACCACAAACTGAACGACTGAATACAATATCTAACCACAAACTGAACTACTCAATACAATCTCTGACAACAAACTGAACGACTCAATACAATCTCTGTCAACAAACTGAACGACTCAATACAATCGCTGACCACAAACTGAACGACTCAATACAATCTCTGATAACAAACTGAACGACTGAAGAGAATCGCCTCAATACAATCTCTGACCACAAACTGAACGACTCAATACAATCTCTGACCACAAACTGAACGACTCAATACAATCTCTGACAACAAACTGAACGACTCAATACAATCTCTGACCACAAACTGAACGACTCAATACAATCTCTGACAACAAACTGAACTACTCAATACAATATCTGACCACAAACTGAACGACTCAATACAATCTCTGATCACAAACTGAACGACTGAAGAGAATCGCCTCAATACAATCTCTGACCACAAACTGAACGACTCAATACAATCTCTGACAACAAACTGAACTACTCAATACAATATCTGACCACAAACTGAACGACTCAATACAATCTCTGACCACAAACTGAACTACTCAATACAATCTCTGATCACAAACTGAAGACTCAATACAATCTCTGACCACAAACTGAACGACTCAATACAATCTCTGACAACAAACTGAACGACTCAATACAATCTCTGACCACAAACTGAACGACTGAAGAGAATCGCCTCAATACAATCTCTGACCACAAACTGAACTACTCAATACAATATCTGACCACAAACTGAACTACTCAATACAATATCTGACAACAAACTGAACGACTCAATACAATATCTGACAACAAACTGAACGACTCAATACAATATCTGACAACAAACTGAACGACTCAATACAATATCTGACAACAAACTGAACTACTCAATACAATATCTGACCACAAACTGAACGACTCAATACAATCTCTGACAACAAACTGAACTACTCAATACAATCTCTGACCACAAACTGAACGACTCAATACAATCTCTGACAACAAACTGAACGATACTCAATACAATCTCTGACCACAAACTGAACTACTCAATACAATATCTGACCACAAACTGAACTACTCAATACAATATCTGACAACAACTGAACGACTCAATGCAATATCTGACCACAAACTGAACGACTCAATACAATATCTGACCACAAACTGAACGACTCAATACAATCTCTGACAACAAACTGAACGACTCAATAAATATCTGACCAAACGAAGACTCAATACAATCTCTGACCACAAACTGAACGACTCAATACAATCTCTGACCACAAACTGAACGACTCAATACAATCTCTGATCACAAACTGAACGACTCAATACAATCTCTGACCACAAACTGAACGACTGAATCAATACAATCTCTGACCACAAACTGAACTACTCAATACAATATCTGACCACAAACTGAACTACTCAATACAATCTCTGACCACAAACTGAATGACTCAATACAATCTCTGACAACAAACTGAACGACTCAATACAATCTCTGACCACAAACTGAACGACTGAAGAGAATCGCCTCAATACAATCTCTGACCACAAACTGAACTACTCAATACAATATCTGACCACAAACTGAACTACTCAATACAATATCTGACAACAAACTGAACGACTCAATACAATATCTGACAACAAACTGAACGACTCAATACAATATCTGACAAAAAACTGAACGACTCAATACACTATCTGACCACAAACTGAATGACTCAATACAATCTCTGACAACAAACTGAACGACTCAATAAAATCTCTGACAACAAACTGAACGACTCAATACAATCTCTGACCACAAACTGAACTACTCAATACAATCACTGACAACAAATTGAACTACTCAATACAATTTGTGGACTCAATACAATCTCTGACCACAAACTGAACTACTCAATACAATCTCTGACAACAAACTGAACTACTCAATACAATATCTGACCACAAACTGAACTACTCAATACAATATCTGACAACAACCTGAACGACTCAATACAATATCTGACCACAACCTGAATGACTCAATACAATCTCTGACAACAAACTGAACGACTCAATACAATCTCTGATCACAAACTGAACGACTGAAGAGAATCGCCTCAATACAATCTCTGATCACAAACTGAACGACTCATTACAATCTCTGACCACAAACTGAACGACTGAAGAGAATCACCTCAATACAATCTCTGACCACAAACTGAACTACTCAATACAATATCTGATCACAAACTGAACTACTCAATACAATATCTGACAACAAACTGAACGACTCAATACAATCTCTGACCACAAACTGAACGACTCAATAAAATCTCTGACAACAAACTGAACGACTCAATACAATCTTCCCTGACAACAAACTAAACAACTCAATACAATCGCTGACCACAAACTGAACGACTCAATACAATCTCTGATCACAAACTGAACGACTGAAGAGAATCGCCTCAATACAATCTCTGACCACAAACTGGACGACTCAATACAATCTCTGACAACAAATTGAACTACTCAATACAATATCTGACCACAAACTGAACGACTCAATACAATCTCTGACCACAAACTGAACGACTCAATACAATCTCTGACAACAAACTGAACGACTCAATACAATCTCTGACCACAAACTGAACTACTCGATACAATCTCTGATCACAAACTGAACGACTCAATACAATCTCTGACCACAAACTGAACGACTGAAGAGAATCGCCTCAATACAATCTCTGACCACAAACTGAACTACTCAATACAATATCTGACCACAAACTGAACGACTCAATACAATCTCTGACAACAAACTGAACTACTCAATACAATATCTGACCACAAACTGAACGACTGAATACAATCTCTAACCACAAACTGAACTACTCAATACAATATCTGACCACAAACTGAACGACTGAATACAATCTCTAACCACAAACTGAACTACTCAATACAATCTCTAACAACAAACTGAACTACTCAATACAATCTCTGATCACAAACTGAACGACTCATTACAATCTCTGACCACAAACTGAACGACTGAAGAGAATCGCCTCAATACAATCTCTGACCACAAACTGAACTACTCAATACAATATCTGACCACAAACTGAACTACTCAATACAATATCTGACAACAAACTGAACGACTCAATACAATCTCTGACAACAAACTGAACTACTCAATACAATCACTGACAACAAACTGAACTACTCAATACAATCTCTGATCACAAACTGAACGACTCAATACAATCGCTGACCACAAACTGAACGACTGAAGAGAATAGCCTCAATACAATCTCTGACCACAAACTGAACTACTCAATACAATATCTGACCACAAACTGAACTACTCAATACAATATCTGACAACAACCTGAACGACTCAATACAATATCTGACCACAACCTGAATGACTCAATACAATCTCTGACAACAAACTGAACGACTCAATACAATCTCTGATCACAAACTGAACGACTCAATACAATCTCTGACAACAAACTGAACTACTCAATACAATATCTGACCAAATACTGAACGACTGAATACAATCTCTAACCACAAACTGAACTACTCAATACAATCTCTGACAACAAACTGAACTACTCAATACAATCTCTGATCACAAACTGAACGACTCATTACAATCTCTGACCACAAACTGAACGACTGAAGAGAATCGCCTCAATACAATCTCTGACCACAAACTGAACTACTCAATACAATATCTGACCACAAACTACTGAACTACTCAATACAATATCTGACAACAAACTGAACGACTCAATAAAATCTCTGACAACAAACTGAACGACTCAATACAATATCTGACCACAAACTGAACGACTCAATACAATCTCTGATAACAAACTGAACTACTCAATACAATATCTGACCACAAACTGAACGACTCAATACAATCTCTGACCACAAATTGAACTACTCACTACACTCTCTGACCACAAACTGAACTACTCAATACAATCTCTGATAACAAACTGAACTACTCAATACAATATCTGACAACAAACTGAACGACTCAATACAATATCTGATCACAAACTGAACGACTCAATACAATCTCTGACCACAAACTGAACGACTCAATACAATCTCTGACAACAAACTGAACGACTCAATACAATCTCTGACCACAACCTGAACGACTGAAGAGAATCGCCTCAATACAATCTCTGAGCACAACTGAACTACTCAATACAATATCTGACCACAAACTGAACTACTCAATACAATATCTGACAACAAACTGAACGACTCAATACAATATCTGACAACAAACTGAACGACTCAATACAATATCTGACCACAAACTGAATGACTCAATACAATCTCTGACAACAAACTGAACGACTCAATAAAATCTCTGACAACAAACTGAACGACTCAATACAATCTCTGACCACAAACTGAACTACTCAATACAATCTCTGACAACAAACTGAACTACTCAATACAATCTCTGATCACAAACTGAACATCTCAATACAATCTCTGACCACAAACTGAACGACTGAAGAGAATAGCCTCAATACAATCTCTGACCACAAACTGAACTACTCAATACAATATCTGACCACAAACTGAACTACTCAATACAATATCTGACAACAACCTGAACGACTCAATACAATATCTGACCACAAATTGAATGACTCAATACAATCTCTGACAACAAACTGAACGACTCAATACAATCTCTTATCACAAACTGAACGACTGAAGAGAATCGCCTCAATACAATCTCTGATCACAAACTGAACGACTCAATACAATCTCTGACAACAAACTGAACTACTCAATACAATATCTGACCACAAACTGAACGACTGAATACAATATCTAACCACAAACTGAACTACTCAATACAATCTCTGACAACAAACTGAACGACTCAATACAATCTCTGACAACAAACTGAACGACTCAATACAATCGCTGACCACAAACTGAACGACTCAATACAATCTCTGATAACAAACTGAACGACTGAAGAGAATCGCCTCAATACAATCTCTGACCACAAACTGAACGACTCAATACAATCTCTGACCACAAACTGAACGACTCAATACAATCTCTGACAACAAACTGAACGACTCAATACAATCTCTGACCACAAACTGAACGACTCAATACAATCTCTGACAACAAACTGAACTACTCAATACAATATCTGACCACAAACTGAACGACTCAATACAATCTCTGATCACAAACTGAACGACTGAAGAGAATCGCCTCAATACAATCTCTGACCACAAACTGAACGACTCAATACAATCTCTGACAACAAACTGAACTACTCAATACAATATCTGACCACAAACTGAACGACTCAATACAATCTCTGACCACAAACTGAACTACTCAATACAATCTCTGATCACAAACTGAACGACTCAATACAATCTCTGACCACAAACTGAACGACTCAATACAATATCTGACAACAAACTGAACGACTCAATACAATCTCTGACCACAAACTGAACGACTCAATACAATCTCTGACAACAAACTGAACGACTCAATACAATCTCTGACCACAAACTGAACGACTGAAGAGAATCGCCTCAATACAATCTCTGACCACAAACTGAACTACTCAATACAATATCTGACCACAAACTGAACTACTCAATACAATATCTGACAACAAACTGAACGACTCAATACAATATCTGACAACAAACTGAACGACTCAATACAATATCTGACCACAAACTGAACTACTCAATACAATATCTGACAACAAACTGAACGACTCAATACAATCTCTGACCACAAACTGAACTACTCAATACAATCACTGACAACAAATTGAACTACTCAATACAATCTCTGATCACAAACTGAACGACTCAATACAATCTCTGACAACAAACTGAACGACTGAAGAGAATAGCCTGAATACAATCTCTGACCACAAACTGAACTACTCAATACAATATCTGACCACAAACTGAACTACTCAATACAATATCTGACAACAAACTGAACGACTCAATACAATATCTGACAACAAACTGAACGACTCAATACAATATCTGACCACAAACTGAATGACTCAATACAATCTCTGACAACAAACTGAACGACTCAATAAAATCTCTGACAACAAACTGAACGACTCAATACAATCTCTGACCACAAACTGAACTACTCAATACAATCTCTGACAACAAACTGAACTACTCAATACAATCTCTGATCACAAACTGAACATCTCAATACAATCTCTGACCACAAACTGAACGACTGAAGAGAATAGCCTCAATACAATCTCTGACCACAAACTGAACTACTCAATACAATATCTGACCACAAACTGAACTACTCAATACAATATCTGACAACAACCTGAACGACTCAATACAATATCTGACCACAAATTGAATGACTCAATACAATCTCTGACAACAAACTGAACGACTCAATACAATCTCTTATCACAAACTGAACGACTGAAGAGAATCGCCTCAATACAATCTCTACACAAACTGAACGACTTCCCTCAATACAATCTCTGATCACAAACTGAACGACTCAATACAATCTCTGACAACAAACTGAACTACTCAATACAATATCTGACCACAAACTGAACGACTGAATACAATCTCTAACCACAAACTGAACTACTCAATACAATCTCTGACAACAAACTGAACGACTCAATACAATCTCTGACAACAAACTGAACGACTCAATACAATCTCTGACCACAAACTGAACGACTCAATACAATCTCTGATAACAAACTGAACGACTGAAGAGAATCGCCTCAATACAATCTCTGACCACAAACTGAACGACTCAATACAATCTCTGACCACAAACTGAACGACTCAATACAATCTCTGACAACAAACTGAACGACTCAATACAATCTCTGACCACAAACTGAACGACTCAATACAATCTCTGACAACAAACTGAACTACTCAATACAATATCTGATCACAAACTGAACGACTCAATACAATCTCTGACCACAAACTGAACGACTGAAGAGAATCGCCTCAATACAATCTCTGACCACAAACTGAACTACTCAATACAATCTCTGACCACAAACTGAACTACTCAATACAATATCTGACAACAAACTGAACGACTCAATACAATCTCTGACCACAAACTGAACGACTCAATACAATATCTGACCACAAACTGAACGACTCAATACAATCTCTGACCACAAACTGAACGACTCAATACAATCTCTGACAACAAACTGAACGACTCAATACAATCTCTGACCACAAACTGAACGACTGAAGAGAATCGCCTCAATACAATCTCTGACCACAAACTGAACTACTCAATACAATATCTGACCACAAACTGAACT
>JABXNX010000103.1:98333-116295 GCA_014843695.1 Archivesica marissinica
TCTGACCACAAACTGAATGACTCAATACAATCTCTGACAGCAAACTGAACGACTCAATACAATCTCTGATCACAAACTGAACGACTGAAGAGAATCGCCTCAATACAATCTCTGACCACAAACTGAACGACTCAATACAATATCTGACAACAAACTGAACTACTCAATACAATATCTGACCACAAACTGAACGACTGAATACAATCTCTGACCACAAACTGAACTACTCAATACAATCTCTGATCACAAACTGAACGACTCAATACAATCTCACCACAAACAACACTCAATACAATATCTGACCACAAACTGAACTACTCAATACAATATCTGACAACAAACTTAACTACTCAATACAATATCTGACAACAAACTGAACGACTCAATACAATATCTGACCACAAACTGAACGACTCAATATAATCTCTGACAACAAACTGAACGACTCAATACAATCTCTGACAACAAACTGAACGACTCAATACAATCTCTGACCACAAAATGAACTACCCAATACAATATCTGACCACAAACTGAACGACTCAATACAATCTCTGACAACAAACTGAACGACTCAATACAATCTCTGACAACAAACTGAACGACTCAATACAATCTCTGACCACAAACTGAACGACTCAATAAAATCTCTGACCACAAACTGAACTACTCAATACAATCTCTGACAACAAATTGAACGACTCAATACAATCACTGACCACAAACTGAACGACTCAATACAATCTCTGATCACAAACTGAACGACTGAAGAGAATCGCCTCAATACAATCTCTGACCACAAACTGAACGACTCAATACAATCTCTGACAACAAACTGAACTACTCAATACAATATCTGACCACAACTGAACGACTCAATACAATCTCTGACACAACTGAACGACTCAATACAATCTCTGACCACAAACTGAACGACTCAATACAATCTCTGACAACAAACTGAACGACTCAATACAATCTCTGATCACAAACTGAACGACTGAAGAGAATCGCCTCAATACAATCTCTGACCACAAACTGAACGACTCAATACAATATCTGACAACAAACTGAACGACTCAATACAATCTCTGACAACAAACTGAACTACTCAATACAATCTCTGATCACAAACTGAACGACTCAATACAATCTCTGACCACAAACTGAACTACTCAAACAATATCTGACACAAATAACTACTCAATACAATATCTGACCACAAACTGAACTACTCAATACAATATCTGACAACAAACTGAACGACTCAATACAATATCTGACCACAAACTGAACGACTCAATACAATCTCTGACAACAAACTGAACGACTCAATACAATCTCTGACAACAAACTGAACGACTCAATACAATCTCTGACCACAAACTGAACTACCAATACAATATCTGACCACAAACTGAACGACTCAATACAATCTCTGACAACAAACTGAACGACTCAATACAATCTCTGACAACAAACTGAACTACTCAATACAATATCTGACCACAAACTGAACGACTCAATACAATCTCTGACCACAAACTGAACTACTCAATACAATCTCTGACAACAAACTGAACGACTCAATACAATCTCTGACCACAAACTGAACGACTCAATACAATCTCTGATCCACAAACTGAACGACTCAATACAATCTCTGACAACAAACTGAACGACTCAATACAATATCTGACAACAAACTGAACGACTCAATACAATCTCTGACCACAAACTGAACGACTCAATACAATCTCTGACCACAAACTGAACTACTCAATACAATCTCTGACAACAAACTGAACGACTCAATACAATCTCTGACCACAAACTGAACGACTCAATACAATCTCTGACCACAAACTGAACGACTGAAGAGAATCGCCTCAATACAATCTCTGACCACAAACTGAACGACTCAATACAATCTCTGACAACAAACTGAACTACTCAATACAATATCTGACCACAAACTGAACGACTCAATACAATCTCTGACAACAAACTGAACGACTCAATACAATCTCTGACCACAAACTGAACGACTCAATACAATCTCTGACAACAAACTGAACGACTCAATACAATCTCTGATCACAAACTGAACGACTGAAGAGAATCGCCTCAATACAATCTCTGACCACAAACTGAACGACTCAATACAATCTCTGACAACAAACTGAACTACTCAATACAATATCTGACCACAAACTGAACGACTCAATACAATCTCTGACAACAAACTGAACGACTCAATACAATCTCTGACCACAAACTGAACGACTCAATACAATCTCTGACAACAAACTGAACGACTCAATACAATCTCTGACCACAAACTGAACGACTCAATACAATCTCTGACAACAAACTGAACTACTCAATACAATCTCTGACCACAAACTGAACGACTCAATACAATCTCTGACCACAAACTGAACACTCAATACAATCTCTGACACAAACTGAACGACTCAATACAATCTCTGACCACAAACTGAACGACTCAATACAATATCTGACCACAAACTGAACGACTCAATACAATCTCTGACCACAAACTGAACTACTCAATACAATATCTGACCACAAACTGAACGACTCAATACAATCTCTGATCACAAACTGAACGACTGAAGAGAATCGCCTCAATACAATCTCTGACCACAAACTGAACGACTCAATACAATCTCTGATAACAAACTGAACTACTCAATACAATATCTGACCACAAACTGAACGACTCAATACAATCTCTGACCACAAACTGAACTACTCAATACAATCTCTGACAACAAACTGAACTACTCAATACAATCTATGATCACAAACTGAATGCCTCAATACAATCTCTGACCACAATCTGAACGACTCAATACAATATCTGACAACAAACTGAACGACTCAATACAATATCTGACCACAAACTGAACGACTCAATACAATATCTGACCACAAACTGAACGACTCAATACAATCTCTGACCACAAACTGAACGACTGAAGAGAATCGCCTCAATACAATCTCTGACCACAAACTGAACGACTCAATACAATCTCTGACAACAAACTGAACGACTCAATACAATCTCTGACAACAAACTGAACGACTCAATACAATCTCTGACAACAAACTGAACGACTCAATACAATATCTGACCACAAACTGAATGACTCAATACAATCTCTGACAACAAACTGAACGACTCAATACAATCTCTGACTACAAACTGAACGACTGAAGAGAATCGACTCAATACAATCTCTGACCACAAACTGAACTACTCAATACAATATCTGACCACAAACTGAACTACTCAATACAATATCTGACAACAATCTGAACGACTCAATACAATATCTGACAACAAACTGAACGACTCAATACAATATCTGACCACAAACTGAATGACTCAATACAATCTCTGACAACAAACTGAACGACTCAATACAATCTCTGACCACAAACTGAACTACTCAATACAATCTCTGACAACAAACTTAACTACTCAATACAATCTCTGATCACAAACTGAACGACTCAATACAATCTCTGACCACAAACTGAACGACTGAAGAGAATCGCCTCAATACAATCTCTGACCACAAACTGAACGACTCAATACAATCTCTGACAACAAACTGAACTACTCAATACAATATCTGACCACAAACTGAACCACTCAATACAATCTCTGACAACAAACTGAACGACTCAATACAATCTCTGACAACAAACTGAACGACTCAATACAATATCTGACCACAAACTGAACGACTCAATACAATCTCTGACCACAAACTGAACGACTGCCAATACAATCTCTGACCACAAACTGAACTACTCAATACAATCTCTGACCACAAACTGAACGACTCAATACAATATCTGACCACAAACTGAACTACTCAATACAATCTCTGACAACAAACTGAACTACTCAATACAATATCTGACAACAAACTGAACGACTCAATACAATATCTGACCACAAACTGAACGACTCAATACAATATCTGACAACAAACTGAACGACTCAATACAATCTCTGACCACAAACTGAACGACTCAATACAATCTCTGACAACAAACTGAACGACTCAATACAATCTCTGACTACAAACTGAACGACTGAAGAGAATCGCCTCAATACAATCTCTGACCACAAACTGAACTACTCAATACAATATCTGACCACAAACTGAACTACTCAATACAATATCTGACAACAAACTGAACGACTCAATACAATATCTGACAACAAACTGAACGACTCAATACAATATCTGACCACAAACTGAATGACTCAATACAATCTCTGACAACAAACTGAACGACTCAATACAATCTCTGACCACAAACTGAACTACTCAATACAATCTCTGACAACAAACTTAACTACTCAATACAATCTCTGATCACAAACTGAACGACTCAATACAATCTCTGACCACAAACTGAACGACTGAAGAGAATCGCCTCAATACAATCTCTGACCACAAACTGAACGACTCAATACAATCTCTGACAACAAACTGAACTACTCAATACAATATCTGACCACAAACTGAACCACTCAATACAATCTCTGACAACAAACTGAACGACTCAATACAATCTCTGACAACAAACTGAACAACTCAATACAATATCTGACCACAAACTGAACGACTCAATACAATCTCTGATCACAAACTGAATGACTGAAGAGAATCGCCTCAATACTATCTCTGACCACAAACTGAACGACTCAATACAATCTCTGATAACAAACTGAACTACTCAATACAATATCTGACCACAAACTGAACGACTCAATACAATCTCTGACCACAAACTGAACTACTCAATACAATCTCTGACAACAAACTGAACTACTCAATACAATCTATGATCACAAACTGAATGCCTCAATACAATCTCTGACCACAAACTGAACGACTCAATACAATATCTGACAACAAACTGAACGACTCAATACAATCTCTGACCACAAACTGAACGACTCAATACAATCTCTGACAACAAACTGAACGACTCAATACAATCTCTGACTACAAACTGAACGACTGAAGAGAATCGCCTCAATACAATCTCTGACCACAAACTGAACTACTCAATACAATATCTGACCACAAACTGAACTACTCAATACAATATCTGACAACAAACTGAACGACTCAATACAATATCTGACAACAAACTGAACGACTCAATACAATATCTGACCACAAACTGAATGACTCAATACAATCTCTGACAACAAACTGAACGACTCAATACAATCTCTGACCACAAACTGAACTACTCAATACAATCTCTGACAACAAACTGAACTACTCAATACAATCTCTGATCACAAACTGAACGACTCAATACAATCTCTGACCACAAACTGAACGACTGAAGAGAATCGCCTCAATACAATCTCTGACCACAAACTGAACTACTCAATACAATATCTGACCACAAACTGAACTACTCAATACAATATCTGTCAACAACCTGAACGACTCAATACAATATCTGACCACAAACTGAATGACTCAATACAATCTCTGACAGCAAACTGAACGACTCAATACAATCTCTGATCACAAACTGAACGACTGAAGAGAATCGCCTCAATACAATCTCTGACAACAAACTGAACGACTCAATACAACCTCTGACCACAAACTGAACTACTCGATACAATCTCTGACAACAAACTGAACTACTCAATACAATCTCTGATCACAAACTGAACGACTCAATACAATCTCTGACCACAAACTGAACGACTGAAGAGAATCGCCTCAATACAATCTCTGACCACAAACTGAACGACTCAATACAATCTCTGACAACAAACTGAACTACTCAATACAATATCTGACCACAAACTGAACTACTCAATACAATATCTGACCACAAACTGAACGACTCAATACAATCTCTAACAACAAACTGAACTACTCAATACAATCTCTGATCACAAACTGAACAACTCAATACAATCTCTGACCACAAACTGAACGACTGAAGAGAATAGCCTCAACACAATCTCTGACCACAAACTGAACTACTCAATACAATATCTGACCACAAACTGAACTACTCAATACAATATCTGACAACAAACTGAACGACTCAATACAATTTCTGACAACAAACTGAACGACTCAATACAATCTCTGACAACAAACTGAATGACTCAATACAATCGCTGACTACAAACTGAACGACTCAATACAATCTCTGATCACAAACTGAACGACTCAATACAATCTCTTATCACAAACTGAACGACTGAAGAGAATTGCCTCAATACAATCTCTGACCACAAACTGAACGACTCAATACAATCTCTGACAACAAACTGAACTACTCAATACAATATCTGACCACAAACTGAACGACTCAATACAATCTCTGACAACAAACTGAACGACTCAATACAATCTCTGACCACAAACTGAACGACTCAATACAATCTCTGATAACAAACTGAACGACTCAATACAATCTCTGATCACAAACTGAACGACTGAAGAGAATCGCCTCAAAACAATCTCTGACCACAAACTGAACGACTCAATACAATCTCTGACAACAAACTGAACTACTCAATACAATATCTGACCACAAACTGAACTACTCAATACAATATCTGACAACAAACTGAACGACTCAATACAATCTCTGACAACAAACTGAACTACTCAATACAATCTCTGATCACAAACTGAACATCTCAATACAATCTCTGACCACAAACTGAACGACTGAAGAGAATAGCCTCAACACAATCTCTGACCACACACTGAACTACTCAATACAATATCTGACCACAAACTGAACTACTCAATACAATATCTGACAACAAACTGAACGACTCAATACAATATCTGACAACAAACTGAACGACTCAATACAATATCTGACCACAAACAAACCAAACAACACACAAACTGAACGACTCAATACAATCTCTGACCACAAACTGAACTACTCGATACAATCTCTGACAACAAACTGAACTACTCAATACAATCTCTGATCACAAACTGAACGACTCAATACAATCTCTGACCACAAACTGAACGACTGAAGAGAATCGCCTCAATACAATCTCTGACCACAAATTGAACTACTCAATACAATATCTGACCACAAACTGAACGACTCAATACAATCTCTGACAACAAACTGAACTACTCAATGCAATATCTGACCACAAACTGAACGACTGAATACAATCTCTAACCACAAACTGAACTACTCAATACAATCTCTGACAACAAACTGAACTACTCAATACAATCTCTGATCACAAACTGAACGACTCATTACAATCTCTGACCACAAACTGAACGACTGAAGAGAATCGCCTCAATACAATCTCTGACCACAAACTGAACTACTCAATACAATATCTGACCACAAACTGAACTACTCAATACTATATCTGACAACAAACTGAACGACTGACCACAAACTGAACGACTCAATACAATCTCTGATCACAAACTGAACGACTGAAGAGAATCGCCTCAATACAATCTCTGACCACAAACTGAACGACTGAAGAGAATCGCCTCAATACAATCTCTGACCACAAACTGAACGACTCAATACAATCTCTGACAACAAACTGAACGACTCAATACAATCTCTGACCACAAACTGAACGACTCAATACAATCTCTGACAACAAACTGAACGACTCAATACAATCTCTGACAACAAACTGAACAACTCAATACAATATCTGACCACAAACTGAACGACTCAATACAATCTCTGATCACAAACTGAACGACTGAAGAGAATCGCCTCAATACAATCTCTGACAACAAACTGAACGACTCAATACAATCTCTGACCACAAACTGAATGACTCAATACAATCTCTGACCACAAACTGAACTACTCAATACAATCTCTGACAACAAACTGAACTACTCAATACAATCTCTGACCACAAACTGAATGACTCAATACAATCTCTGACCACAAACTGAACGACTCAATACAATATCTGACAACAAACTGAACGACTCAATACAATCTCTGACCACAAACTGAACGACTCAATACAATCTCTGACAACAAACTGAACGACTCAATACAATCTCTGACCACAAACTGAACGACTGAAGAGAATCGCCTCAATACAATCTCTGACCACAAACTGAACGACTCAATACAATCTCTGACAACAAACTGAACTACTCAATACAATATCTGACAACAAACTGAACGACTCAATACAATATCTGACCACAAACTGAACGACTCAATACAATCTCTGACAACAAACTGAATGACTCAATACAATCTCTGACCACAAACTGAACGACTCAATACAATCTCTGACAACAAACTGAACGACTCAATACAATCTCTGACCACAAACTGAACGACTCAATACAATCTCTGACCACAAACTGAACGACTGAAGAGAATCGCCTCAATACAATCTCTGACCACAAACTGAACTACTCAATACAATATCTGACCACAAACTGAACTACTCAATACAATATCTGTCAACAACCTGAACGACTCAATACAATATCTGACCACAAACTGAATGACTCAATACAATCTCTGACAGCAAACTGAACGACTCAATACAATCTCTGATCACAAACTGAACGACTGAAGAGAATCGCCTCAATACAATCTCTGACCACAAACTGAACGACTCAATACAATATCTGAGAACAAACTGAACTACTCAATACAATATCTGACCACAAACTGAACGACTGAATACAATCTCTGACCACAAACTGAACTACTCAATACAATCTCTGACCACAAACTGAACTACTCAATACAATATCTGACCACAAACTGAACTACTCAATACAATATCTGACAACAAACTGAACGACTCAATACAATATCTGACAACAAACTGAACGACTCAATACAATATCTGACCACAAACTGAATGACTCAATACAATATCTGACAACAAACTGAACGACTCAATACAATATCTGACCACAAACTGAATGACTCAATACAATCTCTGACAACAAACTGAACGACTCAATACAATCTCTGACTACAAACTGAACGACTGAAGAGAATCGCCTCAATACAATCTCTGACCACAAACTGAACTACTCAATACAATATCTGACCACAAACTGAACTACTCAATACAATATCTGACAACAATCTGAACGACTCAATACAATATCTGACAACAAACTGAACGACTCAATACAATATCTGACCACAAACTGAATGACTCAATACAATCTCTGACAACAAACTGAACGACTCAATACAATCTCTGACCACAAACTGAACTACTCAATACAATCTCTGACAACAAACTTAACTACTCAATACAATCTCTGATCACAAACTGAACGACTCAATACAATCTCTGACCACAAACTGAACGACTGAAGAGAATCGCCTCAATACAATCTCTGACCACAAACTGAACGACTCAATACAATCTCTGACAACAAACTGAACTACTCAATACAATATCTGACCACAAACTGAACCACTCAATACAATCTCTGACAACAAACTGAACGACTCAATACAATCTCTGACAACAAACTGAACAACTCAATACAATATCTGACCACAAACTGAACGACTCAATACAATCTCTGATCACAAACTGAATGACTGAAGAGAATCGCCTCAATACTATCTCTGACCACAAACTGAACGACTCAATACAATCTCTGATAACAAACTGAACTACTCAATACAATATCTGACCACAAACTGAACGACTCAATACAATCTCTGACCACAAACTGAACTACTCAATACAATCTCTGACAACAAACTGAACTACTCAATACAATCTATGATCACAAACTGAATGCCTCAATACAATCTCTGACCACAAACTGAACGACTCAATACAATATCTGACAACAAACTGAACGACTCAATACAATCTCTGACCACAAACTGAACGACTCAGTACAATCTCTGACAACAAACTGAACGACTCAATACAATCTCTGACTACAAACTGAACGACTGAAGAGAATCGCCTCAATACAATCTCTGACCACAAACTGAACTACTCAATACAATATCTGACCACAAACTGAACTACTCAATACAATATCTGACAACAAACTGAACGACTCAATACAATATCTGACAACAAACTGAACGACTCAATACAATATCTGACCACAAACTGAATGACTCAATACAATCTCTGACAACAAACTGAACGACTCAATACAATCTCTGACCACAAACTGAACTACTCAATACAATCTCTGACAACAAACTGAACTACTCAATACAATCTCTGATCACAAACTGAACGACTCAATACAATCTCTGACCACAAACTGAACGACTGAAGAGAATCGCCTCAATACAATCTCTGACCACAAACTGAACTACTCAATACAATATCTGACCACAAACTGAACTACTCAATACAATATCTGTCAACAACCTGAACGACTCAATACAATATCTGACCACAAACTGAATGACTCAATACAATCTCTGACAGCAAACTGAACGACTCAATACAATCTCTGATCACAAACTGAACGACTGAAGAGAATCGCCTCAATACAATCTCTGACCACAAACTGAACGACTCAATACAATATCTGAGAACAAACTGAACTACTCAATACAATATCTGACCACAAACTGAACGACTGAATACAATCTCTGACCACAAACTGAACTACTCAATACAATCTCTGACCACAAACTGAACTACTCAATACAATATCTGACCACAAACTGAACTACTCAATACAATATCTGACAACAAACTGAACGACTCAATACAATATCTGACAACAAACTGAACGACTCAATACAATATCTGACCACAAACTGAATGACTCAATACAATATCTGACAACAAACTGAACGACTCAATACAATATCTGACCACAAACTGAATGACTCAATACAATCTCTGACAACAAACTGAACGACTCAATACAATCTCTGACTACAAACTGAACGACTGAAGAGAATCGCCTCAATACAATCTCTGACCACAAACTGAACTACTCAATACAATATCTGACCACAAACTGAACTACTCAATACAATATCTGACAACAAACTGAACGACTCAATACAATATCTGACAACAAACTGAACGACTCAATACAATATCTGACCACAAACTGAATGACTCAATACAATATCTGACAACAAACTGAACGACTCAATACAATCTCTGACCACAAACTGAATGACTCAATACAATCTCTGACAACAAACTGAACGACTCAATACAATCTCTGACCACAAACTGAACGACTGAAGAGAATCGCCTCAATACAATCTCTGACCACAAACTGAACTACTCAATACAATATCTGACCACAAACTGAACTACTCAATACAATATCTGACAACAAACTGAACGACTCAATAAAATCTCTGACAACAAACTGAACGACTCAATACAATCTCTATGACAACAAACTGAACGACTCAATACAATCGCTGACCACAAACTGAACGACTCAATACAATCTCTGATCACAAACTGAACGACTGAAGAGAATCGCCTCAATACAATCTCTGACCACAAACTGAACGACTCAATACAATCTCTGACAACAAACTGAACTACTCAATACAATATCTGACCACAAACTGAACTACTCAATCAACTCTGACCCAAACTGAACGACTCATACAATCTCTGACAACAAACTGAACTCTTACAATCTCTGACACAAACTGAACTACTCATACAATATCTGACCACAAACTGAACTACTCAATACAATCTCTGACCACAAACTGAACGACTCAACAAACACACAAACGAATGACTCAATACAATATCTGACCACAACTGAACTACTCAATACAATATCTGACACAAACTGAACGACTCAATACATCTCTGACAACAAACTGAACGACTCAATACAATCTCTGACCACAAACTGAACGACTCAATACAATCTCTGACAACAAACTGAACTACTCAATACAATATCTGACCACAAACTGAACGACTCAATACAATCTCTGACAACAAACTGAACGACTCAATACAATCTCTGACCACAAACTGAACGACTCAATACAATCTCTGATAACAAACTGAACGACTCAATACAATCTCTGATCACAAACTGAACGACTGAAGAGAATCGCCTCAAAACAATCTCTGACCACAAACTGAACGACTCAATACAATCTCTGACAACAAACTGAACTACTCAATACAATCTCTGACCACAAACTGAACTACTCAATACAATATCTGACCAAAAACTGAACTACTCAATACAATATCTGACAACAAACTGAACGACTCAATACAATCTCTGACAACAAACTGAACGACTCAATACAATCGCTGACCACAAACTGAACGACTCAATACAATCTCTGATAACAAACTGAACGACTGAAGAGAATCGCCTCAATACAATCTCTGACCACAAACTGAACGACTCAATAAAATATCTGACCACAAACTGAACGACTCAATACAATCTCTGACAACAAACTGAACGACTCAATACAATCCCTGACCACAAACTGAACGACTCAATACAATCTCTGACAACAAACTGAACGACTCAATACAATCTCTGATCAAAAACTGAACGACTGAAGAGAATCGCCTCAATACAATATCTGACCACAACTGAACGACTCAATACAATCTCTGACAACAAACTGAACTACTCAATACAATATCTGACAACAACCTGAACGACTCAATACAATATTTGACCACAAATTGAATGACTCAATACAATCTCTGACAACAAACTGAACGACTCAATACAATCTCTTATCACACCAAACAACCACCACAACTGAACGACTGAAGAAATCGCCTCAATACAATCTCTGACCACAAACTGAACTACTCAATACAATATCTGACAACAAACTGAACGACTCAATACAATCTCTAACCACAAACTGAACTACTCAATACAATCTCTGACAACAAACTGAACTACTCAATACAATATCTGACCACAAACTGAACGACTCAATACAATCTCTGATCACAAACTGAACGACTGAAGAGAATCGCCTCAATACAATCTCTGACCACAAACTGAACGACTCAATACAATCTCTGATAACAAACTGAACTACTCAATACAATATCTGACCACATACTGAACGACTCAATACAATCTCAGACCACAAACTGAACTACTCAATACAATCTCTGATACCAAACTGAATGACTCAATACAATCTCTGACCACAAACTGAACGACTCAATACAAAATCTGACAACAAACTGAACGACTCAATACAATCTCTGACCACAAACTGAACGACTCAATACAATCTCTGACCACAAACTGAACGACTGAAGAGAATCGCCTCAATACAATCTCTGACCACAAACTGAACTACTCAATACAATATCTGACCACAAACTGAACTACTCAATACAATATCTGACAACAAACTGAACGACTCAATACAATATCTGACAACAAACTGAACGACTCAATACAATATCTGACCACAAACTGAATGACTCAATACAATCTCTGACAACAAACTGAACGACTCAATACAATCTCTGACCACAAACTGAAATACTCAATACAATCTCTGACAACAAACTGAACTACTCAATACAATCTCTGATCACAAACTGAACGACTCAATACAATCTCTGACCACAAACTGAACGACTGAAGAGAATCGCCTCAATACAATCTCTGACCACAAACTGAACTACTCAATACAATATCTGACCACAAACTGAACTACTCAATACAATATCTGTCAACAACCTGAACGACTCAATACAATATCTGACCACAAACTGAATGACTCAATACAATCTCTGACAGCAAACTGAACGACTCAATACAATCTCTGATCACAAACTGAACGACTGAAGAGAATCGCCTCAATACAATCTCTGACCACAAACTGAACGACTCAATACAATATCTGAGAACAAACTGAACTACTCAATACAATATCTGACCACAAACTGAACGACTGAATACAATCTCTGACCACAAACTGAACTACTCAATACAATCTCTGATCACAAACTGAACGACTCATTACAATCTCTGACCACAAACTGAACTACTCAATACAATATCTGACCACAAACTTAACTACTCAATACAATATCTGACAACAAACTGAATGACTCAATACAATATCTGACCACAAACTGAATGACTCAATAAAATCTCTGACAACAAACTGAACGACTCAATACAATCTCTGACAACAAACTGAACGACTCAATACAATCTCTGACCACAAACTGAACTACCCAATACAATATCTGACCACAAACTGAACGACTTAATACAATCTCTGACAACAAACTGAACGACTCAATACAATCTCTGACAACAAATTGAACGACTCAATACAATCTCTGACCACAAACTGAACGACTCAATAAAATCTCTGACCACAAACTGAACGACTCAATACAATCTCTGACAACAAATTGAACGACTCAATAAAATCTCTGACCACAAACTGAACGACTCAATACAATCTCTGACAACAAACTGAACGACTGAAGAAAATAGCCTCTGTATAATCATGGTAATAGAAGATGAGAGAGAACGCGGAAGAGTATTGTTTGATTTTCGCTGTATAATGTATAACTGGAAGAGCTTCTTAGATTTTATGAGTTTGTCTTAAATAACGACCAAAAAAGCAATGAAATGAGGAAATGATGATAGCAATAAAAGGAATGTCCTGCTGTGTTTATTTGAAAGGTTTCGTTCTGGTGAAGTTGCCCTGGTAATAAGGCGAAGCCAACGAGAAAGTGTCAAAGTTTGTTTCACGTCAGTATTATACATGCTGTTGGCAATTAACACATATTAGTTTGAATATTGCAAAGAATTAAATATAAACATATATCATAATTTCCTTCCTCCAGCTAGATTGCATGTCAATCATTGGCCGAGAGCTATCACGTGTGGGCATAATGTATCCCCTATTCGGTCACTTAACTTACTAAATATCCCATACGGACGGATATGTAGTCCAGTGGTAACACGCTGGACTGGTAATCTAGGGATCGCAGGTTCGATCGCCCGTCTGATCCTTATAAAATTAACAGTCTTTCAAATCGGATTATAAACCGGTGTCTCGTGTCGGTGCTGTACACTGTGCACGTACAATAACCAGAGGAGACTCTGGAATGGGTCTCTTTCTGTATCATTGCACTATCCTCCAAAACTCTAAAATGACTAATCTCTTCAGGATGCGTCGTTCATATGGGCAACCGGTAGCGACGATAAAAAACGTAAATCACTCATTAAATATCCCATATTATTCGATGCGTCTTTACTACCGATACTGTTTCCATGCTTCCGGTTGAACATTAATAAATGTCAACCATTTGTGTGACAAACTACTAGATGACAACAATGTAGTGAAAAGATGTTTCGTTCGGAGATATTTCGGCCGGAAGACGCTATGATATTATAGATATGATATTTTAAATTCCACTATGAATCGTAGCAGGGGAACGTTTATATCAACAAAATGTAAACATTCGAATAACGTATCGTTATCTTTTATTAAAATATGGTACACTAATATGTCAATAGTCGTATCTAAAAGTGGCAGCGTAGTTGAGTACATATCTCCATGGTATATCTGAAGTAACTGTATTGCAATGTCTTTAAATAGTTTATATAAATTTATTTTAGCTCGATTGCGAAATAAGTTCTTATAACTTATATAAATCACTCTCGAGACCTCATTCCTGAATGAATCCATCGCCACGAGGGAGATAGAAGAGGCAACGTGGAATGTAAATGCCTTTCCTAGGGGCACACTCGTAACGGCTCCAGCGGGACTGGAACTCCGGACCTTTCGCTCCTGAAGCGAACGGGCATCCAGTGCGCTATCACGACTTCCACAAAAGGTCGTTAATTGAAAATGTTCAATCAAATAATCCGGTACAAGATTGTGTATACCTTAATAAAAGGAAGCACGGTGCCAGTGTTTTGTTTTGTTTATTGTCCAAACAAGTATTTATTTTGGGTCAATATCTAGCACATTTTAAGAACCATAGCATTTGAGAAAACAAGCAGCTTCCAAATTCCATAATGTCCTTGAAGTCGTGATGGCGCAGTGCTAGCGTGTTCGCTTTGTGTGAGAAAGGCCCGGAGTTCTCGCCCCGCTGGAGCGGTTACGACTGTGTCCTTAGGCAATGCATTTAAATTCCACATGCATCTTCTCTCTCCCTCGTGGCGATGGATTCCACAAGGAATGGGGTATCGAGAGTGGTTAATATAAGTTGTAAGAACTTCTTTCGCAATCGAGCTCAATTAAATGTGTATAAACTATATGTGTAATACATTGCATTAATTGATTATTTAACAGTCATATATATACATACAATGCATTCACCTTATCTGCGTATACGTCCCCTGACTCTGTCACGTGTTCAGGTTGACTTTACATGTGTATATAAATATAATTGTACAGAAACATACATGCGTTATTTCCAAGAAATGGAACATCACTTACAATGTAATACTACTTTAGACACATAAGTATATACTATTATTTATATTGTGTTATTCGGTTGTTCTGTGCAGAAGATTCTCTTCATGTTTTCAAACAAATTAGATGTCTTAAAATTTCTATAGCAAAATCGAATGTACTGTACTTCCCACACGTGATATATTGAAATTGCCTGGCACTGTCAGACTGACGATGATATATCACGACAGCAATATGGTTGCCGTGCCACTTGCGACGTCATCCTCTGATGCAAATTCTCCAAGAGAAGTCAATGATTTACATTCATCGCCTGGCCGAAACAGATACGTGTACACTGTATTAACTAAACGCATAGTGTGTGCATGTTAATATATCCAACTCGAATGTTAAGTTCTTAGAAATGGTCTAAATTATAGGACAGGAGTGCGTTTCCTCGAAGTGGTTCTACCCGGGTGCCCGTCCTAGCCTGTAATACTGTTCGTATGGGTACCCGGAATGTTCTTCCGACAATAATAGCTGGAGTGTCGCTGTAAGCTGTTGGTGCAACCTCAAACCCCCATAGCACAAACATACATATCGTGTCAACGGTTTTCATTATACCCCACCCGTTTATCATTAGCGACAGTTTGGCAAGATTAGTAATTAGCTCAAAATAGCTCCAAAATTAGCACTTTTCCATTGTCGTCTTTCATAGAATAACAGACTGCATAATTATTTTATTAACAGATCGATAGAAATAATGTTCCGCTGACAGTTGGAGGAGGGCAGTTTACTAATGTTGCTAGAACTTGTTGCCCAATCCATTTTGCATTTTATCACATATAATGAACGTTAAGTCTATATGTACTATATATGTAAAATAGCAAATAAATATGATTAAACAGTTGATAGATAATACCGCTAAATTATATACAAATGCAGTTTTAAATTTGTTTATCTTAATATCTATTTTTTTTCTTTTGTCGGTCCGACAAGTATTACTAAGTTTCTGGCAATCAGAACTGAATAATTTAATTCGTGAACATTCTGTTCACATCTCTTACTGTAAACATCACCATTCTGTCTTAATTACTTAATAATCTGTGTTAATTCTCTCTAATGGTATTATTCTGGGCGTTCTCGTGCCCATCTGTTAGATGTTGATACAATTTAAAGCATTGGAAAATAACATTTTTATTTCTGAGCCAACGTGCACAGTGACACATGCGCAGTGATGTTAGGCGACACGGCCAAGTTAATACAGTGGTTCTTGGTAACTCATTCTTGCTGGATTGGTTTGCAACCGAGGATTTGAAGGAACATATGCACCATTCCACGTACAACACTGCCGCAATGTGCATCCTATCGAACAGCAAACACCGTACCACGGCCAACCAACAGAAAACATGTGCAGATTCGTCCCATTTTTGTCAAACTTTCCTGTTTATCTAGACAAGTGATCTGTGTATATACCGTAATTACGTTCTATATGTGCTATGTAATAGTT
>JABXNX010003891.1:0-20522 GCA_014843695.1 Archivesica marissinica
CTAACGCGAACTGTGTGTGTCGGGTTGCCTAACGCGAACTGTGTGCGTCTGGTTGCCTAGCGCGAACTGTGTGTGTCGGGTTGCCTAGCGCGAACTGTGTGTGTCTGGTTGCCTAGCGCGAACTGTGTGCGTCTGGTTGCCTAGCGCGAACTGTGTGTGTCGGGTTGCCTAGCGCGAACTGTGTGTGTCGGGTTGCCTAGGACGAACTGTGTGTGTCGGGTTGCCTAGGACGAACTGTGTGTATCGGGTTGCCTAGGGCGAACTGTGTGTGTCGGGTTGCCTAGGGTGAACTGTGTGTGTCTGGTTGCCTAGGGCGAACTGTGTGTATCGCGTTGCCTACGGTGAACTGTGTGTGTCGGGTTGCATAGGACGAACTGTGTGTGTCGGGTTGCCTAGGGCGAACTGTGTGTGTCGGGTTGCCTAGGGCGAACTGTGTGTGTCAGGTTGCCTAGGGCGAACTGTGTGTGTCTGGTTGCCTAGGGCGAACTGTGTGTATCGCGTTGCCTACAGTGAACTGTGTGTATCGGGTTGCCTACAGTGAACTGTGTGTGTCGGGTTGCCTAGGGCGAACTGTGTGTATCGCGTTGCCTACAGTGAACTGTGTGTATCGCGTTACCTACAGTGAACTGTGTGTGTCAGGTTGCCTAGGGCGAACTGTGTGTGTCGGGTTGCCTAGGACGAACTGTGTGTGTCAGGTTGCCTAGGACGAACTGTGTGTGTCGGGTTGCCTAGGACGAACTGTGTGTGTCAGGTTGCCTAGGGCGAACTGTGTGTGTCGGGTTGCCTAGGACGAACTGTGTATGTCAGGTTGCCTAGGGCGAACTGTGTGTGTCGGGTTGCCTAGGGCGAACTGTGTGTATCGCGTTGCCTACAGTGAACTGTGTGTATCGGGTTGCCTACAGTGAACTGTGTGTATCGGGTTGCCTAGGGTGAACAGTGTGTATCGGGTTGCCTACAGTGAACTGTGTGTATCGGGTTGCCTACAGTGAACTGTGTGTATCGCGTAGCCTGGGGCGAAATGTGTGTATCGCGTTGCCTAGGGTGAACTGTGTGTGTCGAGTTGCATAGGGCGAACTGTGTGTGTCGGATTGCCTACGGTGAACTGTGTGTGTCCGGTTGCCTAGGACGAACTGTGTGTGTCTGGTTGCCTAGGGCGAACTATGTGTGTCGGGTTGCCTAGGGCGAACTGTGTGTGTCTGGTTGCCTAGGGCGAACTGTTTGTATCGCGTTGCCTACGGTGAACTGTGTGTGTCGGGTTGCATAGGACGAACTGTGTGTGTCGGGTTGCATAGGGCGAACTGTGTGTGTCGGGTTGCCTAGGGCGAACTGTGTGTGTCAGGTTGCCTAGGGCGACCTGTGTGTGTCGGGTTGCTTAGGACGAACTGTGTGTGTCAGGTTGCCTAGGGCGAACTGTGTGTGTTGGGTTGCCTAGGGTGAACTGTGTGTATCGGGTTACCTACGGTGAACTGTGTGTGTCTGGTTGCCTAGGGATGAACTGTGTGTATCGGGTTGCCTAGGGCGAACTGTGTGTATCGGGTTGCCTAGGGCGAGCTGAGTGTGTCGGGTTGCCTAGGGCGAACTGTTTGTATCGGATTCCTAGGGCGAACTGTGTGTGTCGGGTTGCCTAGGGTGAACTGTGTGTATTGGGTTCCTAGGGCGAACTGTGTGTGTCGGGTTGCCTAGGGTGAACGTGTGTATCGGGTTGCCTAGGGCGAACTGTGTGTATCGGGTTGCATAGGGCGAACTGTGTGTGTCGGGTTGCCTAGGGTGAACGTGTGTATCGGGTTGCTTACGGTGAACTGAGTGTATCTGGTTGCCTACAGTGAACTGTGTGTGTCGCGTTGCCTACAGTGAACTGTGTGTATCGGGTTGCCTAGGGCGAACTGTGTGTGTCGGGTTGCCTACAGTGAACTGTGTGTATCGCGTTGCCTACAATGAACTGTGTGTATCGGGTTACCTAGGGCGAACTGTGTGTGTCGGGTTGCCTAGGGTGAACTGTGTGTATCGGGTTGCCTAGGGCGAACTGTGTGTGTCGGGTTGCCTAGGGTGAACTGTGTGTATCGGGTTGCCTAGGGCGAACTGTGTGTATCGGATTGCCTACAGTGAACTGTGTGTATCGCGTTGCCTACAGTGAACTGTGTGTATCGCGTTGCCAACAGTGAACTGTGTGTATCGGGTTGCCTACAGTCAACTGTGTGTATCGCGTTGCCTAGGGCAAACTGTGTGTATCGGGTTGCCTAGGGCGAACTGTGTGTGTCGGGTTGCCTAGGGTGAATTGTGTGTGTCTGGTAGCCAAGGCCGAACTGTGTGTATCGGGTTGCATAGGGTGAACTGTGTGTGTCTGGTTGCCTAGCGCGAACTGTGTGTGTCTGGTTGCCTAGCGCGAACTGTGTGTGTCAGGTTGCCTAGGGCGAACTCTGTGTGTCGTGTTGCATAGGACGAACTGTGTGTATCGGGTTGCCTAGGGCGAACTGTGTGTGTCGGGTTGCCTAGAGTGAACTGTGTGTGTCGGGTTGCCTAGAGTGAACTGTGTGTGTCTGGTTGCATAGGGCGAACTGTGTGTATCGCGTTGCCTACGGTGAACTGTGTGTGTCGGATTGCATAGGACGAACTGTGTGTGTCGGGTTGCATAGGGCGAACTGTGTGTGTCGGGTTGCCTAGGGCGAACTGTGTGTGTCAGGTTGCCTAGGGCGACCTGTGTGTGTCGGGTTTCCTAGGACGAACTGTGTGTGTCAGGTTGCCTAGGGCGAACTGTGTGTGTCGGGTTGCCTAGGGCGAACTGTGTGTATCGCGTTGCCTACAGTGAACTGTGTGTATCGGGTTGCCTACAGTGAACTGAGTATGTCGGGTTGTCTACAGTGAACTGTGTGTATCGGGTTGCCTACAGTGAACTGTGTGTATCGGGTAGCCTACAGTGAACTGTGGGCATCGCGTTGCCTACGGTGAAATGTGTGTATCGCGTTGCCTATGGTGAACTGTGTTTGTAGGGTTGCATAGGGTGAACTGTGTGTTTCTGGTTGCCTAGGACGAACTGTGTGTGTCTGGTGGCCTAGGGCGAACTGTGTGTGTCTGGTTGCCTAGGGTGAACTGTGTGTATCGCGTTGCCTAGGGCGAAATGTGTGTGTCGGGTTGCCTAGGGTGAACTGTGTGTATCGGGTTGCCTACAGTGAACTGTGTGTATCGCGTTGGCTACAGTAAACTGTGTGTATCGGGTTGCCTAGGGCGAACTGTGTGTGTCGGGTTGCCTAGGGTGAACTGTGTGTATCGGGTTGCCTAGGGCGAACTGTGTGTATCGGGTTGCCTACAGTGACCTGTGTGTATCGCGTTGCCAACAGTGAACTGTGTGTATCGGGTTGCCTACAGTGAACTGTGTGTATCGCGTTGCCTACGGTGAACTGTGTGTATCGGGTTGCATAGGACGAACTGTGTGTGTCGGGTTGCATAGGGCGAACTGTGTGTGTCGGGTTGCCTAGGGCGAACTGTGTGTGTCAGGTTGCCTAGGGCGACCTGTGTGTGTCGGGTTGCCTAGGACGAATTGTGTGTGTCAGGTTGCCTAGGGCGAACTGTGTGTGTCGGGTTGCCTAGGGTGAACTGTGTGTATCGGGTTGCCTACGGTGAACTGTGTGTATCGCGTTGCCTACAGTGAACTGTATGTATCGGGTTGCCTACAGTGAACTGTGTGTATCGCGTTGCCTAGGGCTAACTGTGTGTATCGGGTTGCATAGGGCGAACTGTGTGTGTCGGGTTGCCTAGAGTGAACTGTGTGTGTCTGGTTGCCTAGGGCGAACTGTGTGTATCGGGTTGCATAGGGTGAACTGTGTGTGTCTGGTTGACTAGGGCGAACTGTGTGTATCGGGTTGCCTAGGGCGAACTGTGTGTGTCGGGTTGCCTAGGGTGAACTGTGTGTGTCTGGTTGCCTAGGGCGAACTGTGTGTATCGCGTTGCCTACGGTGAACTGTGTGTGTCGGGTTGCATAGGGCGAACTGTGTGTGTCGGGTTGCCTAGGGCGAACTGTGTGTGTCGCGTTGCCTACGGTGAACTGTGTGTATCGCGTTGCCTACGGTGAACTGTGTGTATCGGCTTGCCTACAGTGAACTGTGTGTATCGGGTTGCCTACAGTCAAATGTGTGTATCGCGTTGCCTAGGGCAAACTGTGTGTATCGGGTTGCCTACAGTGAACTGTGTGTATCGCGTTACCTACGGTGAACTGTGTGTGTCAGGTTGCCTAGGACGAACTGTGTGTGTCGGGTTGCCTAGGGCGAACTGTGTGTGTCGGGTTGCCTAGGGTGAACTGTGTGTATCGGGTTGCCTACGGTGAACTGTGTGTATCGGGTTGCCTACGGTGAACTGTGTGTATCGGGTTGCCTACGGTGAACTGTGTGTATCGGGTTGCCTAGGACGAACTGTGTGTGTCGGGTTGCATAGGGCGAACTGTGTGTGTCGGGTTGCCTAGGGCGAACTGTGTGTGTCAGGTTGCCTAGGGCGAACTGTGTGTGTCGGGTTGCCTAGGACGAACTGTGTGTGTCAGGTTGCCTAGGGCGAACTGTGTGTGTCGGGTTGCCTAGGGTGAACTGTGTGTATCGGGTTGCCTACGGTGAACTGTGTGTATCGCGTTGCCTACAGTGAACTGTATGTATCGGGTTGCCTACAGTGAACTGTGTGTATCGCGTTGCCTAGGGCGAACTGTGTGTATCGGGTTGCATAGGGCGAACTGTGTGTGTCGGGTTGCCTAGGGTGAACTGTGTGTGTCTGGTTGCCTAGGGCGAACTGTGTGTATCGGGTTGCATAGGGTGAACTGTGTGTGTCTGGTTGCCTAGGGCGAACTGTGTGTATCGGGTTGCCTAGGGCGAACTGTGTGTGTCGGGTTGCCTAGGGTGAACTGTGTGTGTCTGGTTGCCTAGGGCGAACTGTGTGTATCGCGTTGCCTACGGTGAACTGTGTGTGTCGGGTTGCCTAGGGCGAACTGTGTGTGTCGGGTTGCCTAGGGCGAACTGTGTGTGTCGGGTTGCCTACGGTGAACTGTGTGTATCGCGTTGCCTACGGTGAACTGTGTGTATCGGCTTGCCTACAGTGAACTGTGTGTATCGGGTTGCCTACAGTCAAATGTGTGTATCGCGTTGCCTAGGGCAAACTGTGTGTATCGGGTTGCCTACAGTGAACTGTGTGTATCGCGTTGCCTACGGTGAACTGTGTGTGTCAGGTTGCCTAGGGCGAACTGTGTGTGTCGGGTTGCCTAGGACGAACTGTGTGTGTCAGGTTGCCTAGGACGAACTGTGTGTGTCGGGTTGCCTAGGACGAACTGTGTGTGTCAGGTTGCCTAGGGCGACCTGTGTGTGTCGGGTTGCCTAGGACGAACTGTGTATGTCAGGTTGCCTAGGGCGAACTGTGTGTATCGGGTTGCCTACAGTGAACTGTGTGTATCGGGTTGCCTACAGTGAACTGTGTGTATCTGGTTGCCTACAGTGAACTGTGTGTATCGTGTTGCCTACAGTGAACTGTGTGTATCGCGTTGCCTACGGTGAACTGTGTGTGTCGGGTTGCCTAGGGCGAACTGTGTGTATCGGGTTGCCTAGAGTGAACTGTGTGTATCGGGTTGCCTACAGTGAACTGTGTATGTCGGGTTGCCTAGGGCGAACTGTGTGTATTGGTTGCCTACAGTGAACTGTGTGTATCGGGTTGCCTACGGTGAATTTGTGTGTCGGGTTGCCTAGGGCGAACTGTGTGTATCGCGTTGCCTACAGTGAACTGTGTGTATAGCGTTACCTACGGTGAACTGTGTGTGTCAGGTTGCCTAGGACGAACTGTGTGTGTCGGGTTGCTTAGGACGAACTGTGTGGGTCAGGTTGCCTAGGACGAACTGTGTGTATCGGGTTGCCTAGGACGAACTGTGTGTGTCAGGTTGCCTAGGGCGACCTGTGTGTGTCGGGTTGCCTAGGACGAACTGTGTATGTCAGGTTGCCTAGGGCGAACTGTGTGTGTCGGGTTGCCTATGGCGAACTGTGTGTATCGCGTTGCCTACAGTGAACTGTGTGTATCGGGTTGCCTACAGTGAACTGTGTGTATCGGGTTGCCTACAGTGAACTGTGTGTATCGGGTTGCCTACAGTGAACTGTGTGTATCGGGTTGCCTACAGTGAACTGTGTGTATCGCGTTGCCTAGGGCGAATGTGTGTATCGCGTTGCCTAGGGTGAACTGTGTGTGTCGGGTGCCTAGGGCGAACTGTGTGTATCGGGTTGCCTACGGTGAACTGTGTGTGTCGGGTTGCATAGGGCGAACTGTGTGTGTCGGGTTGCCTAGGGCGAACTGTGTGTGTCGGGTTGCCTACGGTGAACTGTGTGTATCGCGTTGCCTACGGTGAACTGTGTGTATCGGGTTGCCTACAGTGAACTGTGTGTATCGGGTTGCCTACAGTGAACTGTGTGTATCGGGTTGCCTACAGTGAACTGTGTGTATCGGGTTGCCTACAGTGAACTGTGTGTATCGCGTAGTCTAGGGCGAAATGTGTGTATCGCGATGCCTAGGGTGAAATGTGTGTGTCGGGTTGCATAGGGCGAACTGTGTGTGTCGGATTGCCTACGGTGAACTGTGTGTGTCTGGTTGCCTAGGACGAACTGTGTGTGTCTGGTTGCCTAGGGCGAACTGTGTGTGTCTGGTTGCCTAGGGTGAACTGTGTGTATCGGGTTGCCTAGGGCGAACTGTGTGTGTCTGGTTGCCTAGGGCGAACTGTGTGTATCGGGTTGCCTACGGTGAATTGTGTGTATCGCGTTGCCTACAGTGAACTGTATGTATCGGGTTGCCTACAGTGAACTGTGTGTATCGCGTTGCCTAGGGCTAACTGTGTGTATCGGGTTGCATAGGGCGAACTGTGTGTGTCGGGTTGCCTAGAGTGAACTGTGTGTGTCTGGTTGCCTAGGGCGAACTGTGTGTATCGGGTTGCATAGGGTGAACTGTGTGTGTCTGGTTGACTAGGGCGAACTGTGTGTATCGGGTTGCCTAGGGCGAACTGTGTGTGTCGGGTTGCCTAGGGTGAACTGTGTGTGTCTGGTTGCCTAGGGCGAACTGTGTGTATCGCGTTGCCTACGGTGAACTGTGTGTGTCGGGTTGCATAGGGCGAACTGTGTGTGTCGGGTTGCCTAGGGCGAACTGTGTGTGTCGCGTTGCCTACGGTGAACTGTGTGTATCGCGTTGCCTACGGTGAACTGTGTGTATCGGCTTGCCTACAGTGAACTGTGTGTATCGGGTTGCCTACAGTCAAATGTGTGTATCGCGTTGCCTAGGGCAAACTGTGTGTATCGGGTTGCCTACAGTGAACTGTGTGTATCGCGTTACCTACGGTGAACTGTGTGTGTCAGGTTGCCTAGGACGAACTGTGTGTGTCGGGTTGCCTAGGACGAACTGTGTGTGTCAGGTTTCCTAGGACGAACTGTGTGTGTCGGGTTGCCTAGGACGAACTGTGTGTGTCAGGTTGCCTAGGGCGACCTGTGTGTGTCGGGTTGCCTATGACGAACTGTGTATGTCAGGTTGCCTAGGGCGAACTGTGTGTATCGGGTTGCCTACAGTGAACTGTGTGTATCGGGTTGCCTACAGTGAACTGTGTGTATCTGGTTGCCTACAGTGTACTGTGTGTATCGTGTTGCCTACAGTGAACTGTGTGTATCGCGTTGCCTACAGTGAAATGTGTGTGTCGGGTTGCCTAGGGCGAACTGTGTGTATCGGGTTGCCTAGAGTGAACTGTGTGTATCGGGTTGCCTACAGTGAACTGTGTGTGTCGGGTTGTCTAGGGCGAACTGTGTGTATTGCGTTGCCTACAGTGAACTGTGTGTATCGGGTTGCCTACAGTGAACTTTGTGTGTCGGGTTGTCTAGGGCGAATTGTGTGTATCGCGTTGCCTACAGTGAACTGTGTGTATAGCGTTACCTACGGTGAACTGTGTGTGTCAGGTTGCCTAGGACGAACTGTTTGTGTCGGGTTGCTTAGGACGAACTGTGTGGGTCAGGTTGCCTAGGACGAACTGTGTGTTATCGGGTTGCCTAGGACGAACTGTGTGTGTCAGGTTGCCTAGGGCGACCTGTGTGTGTCGGGTTGCCTAGGACGAACTGTGTATGTCAGGTTGCCTAGGGCGAATTGTGTGTGTCGGGTTGCCTAGGGTGAACTGTGTGTATCGCGTTGCCTACAGTGAACTGTGTGTATCGGCTTGCCTACAGTGAACTGTGTGTATCGGGTTGCCTACAGTGAACTGTGTGTATCGGGTTGCCTACAGTGAACTGTGTGTATCGGGTTGCCTACAGTGAACTGTGTGTATCGCGTAGCCTAGGGCGAAATGTGTGTATCGCGTTGCCTAGGGTGAACTGTGTGTGTCGGGTTGCATAGGGCGAACTGTGTGTGTCGGATTGCCTACGGTGAACTGTGTGTGTCTGGTTGCCTAGGACGAACTGTGTGTGTCTGGTTGCCTAGGGCGAACTGTGTGTGTCTGGTGGCCTAGGGCGAACTGTGTGTGTCTGGTTGCCTAGGGTGAACTGTGTGTATCGGGTTGCCTAGGGCGAACTGTGTGTGTCTGGTTGCCTAGGGCGAACTGTGTGTGTCTGGTTTCCTAGGACGAACTATGTTTATCGGGTTGCCTACGGTGAACTGTGTGTCGGGTTGCCTAGGGTGAACTGTGTGTATCGGGTTGCCTACGGTGAACTGTGTGTGTCTGGTTGCCTAGGGATGAACTGTGTGTATCGGGTTGCCTAGGGCGAACTGTGTGTATCGTGTTGCCTAGGGCGAACTGTGTGTGTCGGGTTGCCTAGGGCGAACTGTGTGTATCGGGTTGCCTAGGGCGAACTGTGTGTGTCGGGTTGCCTAGGGTGAACTCTGTGTATCGGGTTGCTTACGGTGAAATGTGTGTATCGCGTTGCCTACAGTGAACTGTGTGTATCGGGTTGCCTAGGGCGAACTGTGTATGTCGGGTTGCCGAGGGTGAACTGTGTGTATCGGGTTGCCTAGGGCGAACTGTGTGTATCGGGTTGCCTACAGTGAACTGTGTATATCGCGTTGCCTACAGTGAACTGTGTGTATCGCGTTGCCTACAGTGAACTGTATGTATCGGGTTGCCTACAGTGAACTGTGTGTATCGCGTTGCCTAGGGCGAACTGTGTGTATCGGGTTGCATAGGGCGAACTGTGTGTGTCGGGTTGCCTAGAGTGAACTGTGTGTGTCTGGTTGCCTAGGGCGAACTGTGTGTATCGGGTTGCCTACGGTGAACTGTGTGTGTCGGGTTGCATAGGGCGAACTGTGTGTGTCGGGTTGCCTAGGGCGAACTGTGTGTGTCGCGTTGCCTACGGTGAACTGTGTGTATCGCGTTGCCTACGGTGAACTGTGTGTATCGGCTTGCCTACAGTGAACTGTGTGTATCGGGTTGCCAACAGTGAACTGTGTGTATCGGGTTGCCTACAGTGAACTGTGTGTATCGGGTTGCCTACAGTGAACTGTGTGTATCGCGTAGTCTAGGGCGAAATGTGTGTATCGCGATGCCTAGGGTGAAATGTGTGTGTCGGGTTGCATAGGGCGAACTGTGTGTGTCGGATTGCCTACGGTGAACTGTGTGTGTCTGGTTGCCTAGGACGAACTGTGTGTGTCTGGTTGCCTAGGGCGAACTGTGTGTGTCTGGTTGCCTAGGGTGAACTGTGTGTATCGGGTTGCCTAGGGCGAACTGTGTGTGTCTGGTTGCCTAGGGCGAACTGTGTGTGTCTGGTTTCCTAGGACGAACTATGTTTATCGGGTTGCCTACGGTGAACTGTGTGTCGGGTTGCCTAGGGTGAACTGTGTGTATCGGGTTGCCTACGGTGAACTGTGTGTGTCTGGTTGCCTAGGGATGAACTGTGTGTATCGGGTTGCCTGGGGCGAACTGTGTGTATCGTGTTGCCTAGGGCGAACTGTGTGTGACGGGTTGCCTAGTGCGAACTGTGTGTATCGGGTTGCCTAGGGCGAACTGTGTGTGTCGGGTTGCCTAGGGTGAACTCTGTGTATCGGGTTGCTTACGGTGAACTGAGTGTATCGGGTTGCCTACAGTGAACTGTGTGTATCGCGTTGCCTACAGTGAACTGTGTGTATCGGGTTGCCTAGGGCGAACTGTGTATGTCGGGTTGCCTAGGGTGAACTGTGTGTATCGGGTTGCATAGGGCGAACTGTGTGTGTCGGGTTGCCTAGAGTGAACTGTGTGTGTCTGGTTGCCTAGGGCGAACTGTGTGTATCGGGTTGCATAGGGTGAACTGTGTGTCTGGTTGACTAGGGCGAACTGTGTGTATCGGGTTGCCTAGGGCGAACTGTGTGTGTCGGGTTGCCTAGGGTGAACTGTGTGTGTCTGGTTGCCTAGGGCGAATTGTGTGTATCGCGTTGCCTACGGTGAACTGTGTGTGTCGGGTTGCATAGGGCGAACTGTGTGTGTCGGGTTGCCTAGGGCGAACTGTGTGTGTCGCGTTGCCTACGATGAACTGTGTGTATCGCGTTGCCTACGGTGAACTGTGTGTGTCGGGTTGCATTGGACGAACTGTGTGTGTCGGGTTGCCTACAGTGAACTGTGTGTATCGGGTTGCCTACAGTGAACTGTGTGTATCAGGTTGCCTACAGTGAACTGTGTGTATCGCGTTGCCTACGGTGAAATGTGTGTATCGCGTTGCCTAGGGTGAACTGTGTTTGTCGGGTTGCATAGGGCGAACTGTGTGTGTCGGAGTGCCTACGGTGAACTGTGTGTGTCTGGTTGCCTAGGACGACCTGTGTGTGTCTGGTTGCCTAAGGCGAACTGTGTGTGTCGGGTTGCCTAGGGCGAACTGTGTGTATCGCATTGCCTAGAGTGAACTGTGTGTATCGGGTTGCCTACAGTGAACTGTCTGTGTCGGGTTGTCTAGGGCGAACTGTGTGTATCGCGTTGCCTACAGTGAACTGTGTGTATCGCGTTGCCTACGGTGAACTGTGTGTGTCAGGTTGCCTAGGACGAACTGTGTGTGTCGGGTTGCCTAGGACGAACTGTGTGTGTCAGGTTGCCTAGGACGAGCTGTGTGTGTCGGGTTGCCTAGGGCGAACTGTGTGTGTCGCGTTGCCTACGGTGAACTGTGTGTATCGCGTTGCCTACGGTGAACTGTGTGTGTCGGGTTGCATTGGACGAACTGTGTGTGTCGGGTTGCCTACAGTGACCTGTGTTTATCGGGTTGCCTACAGTGAACTGTGTGTATCGGGTTACCTAGGGTGAACTGTGTGTATCGCGTTGCCTAGAGTGAACTGTGTGTATCGGGTTGCCTAGGGTGAACTGTGTGTATCGCGTTGCCTACAGTGAACTATGTGTATCGGGTTGCCTACAGTGAACTGTGTGTATCGCGTTGCCTACAGTGAACTGTGTGTATCGCGTTGCCTAGGGTGAACTGTGTGTGTCAGGTTGCATAGGGCGAACTGTGTGTTTCGGATTGCCTACGGTGAACTGTTTGTGTCTGGTTGCCTAGGACAAACTGTGTGTGTCTGGTTGCCTAGGGCGAACTGTGTGTGTCTGGTGGCCTAGGGCGAACTGTGTGTGTATGGTTGCCTAGGGTGAACTGTGTGTATCGGGTTGCCTAGGGCGAACTGTGTGTGTCTGGTTGTCTAGGGCGAACTGTGTGTGTCTGGTTGCCTAGGGCGAACTGTGTGTGTCTGGTTTCCTAGGACGAACTGTGTGTATCGGGTTGCCTAGGGTGAAATGTGTGTATCGGGTGGCCTAGGGCGAACTGTGTGTGTCTGGTTGCCTAGGGCGAACTGTGTGTGTCTGGTTTCCTAGGGCGAACTGTGTGTATCGGGTTGCCTACGGTGAACTGTGTGTGTCTGGTTGCCTAGGGATGAACTGTGTATATCGGGTTGCCTAGGACGAACTGTGTGTATCGGGTTGCCTAGGGCGAACTGTGTGTGTCGGGTTGCATAGGGCGAACTGTGTGTATCGGGTTGCCTAGGGCGAACTGTGTGTGTCGGGTTGCCTGGGGTGAATGTGTGTATCGGGTTGCTTACGGTGAACTGAGTGTATCGGGTTGCCTACAGTGAACTGTGTGTATCGCGTTGCCTACAGTGAACTGTGTGTATCGTGTTGCCTAGGGCGAACTGTGTGTGTCGGGTTGCCTAGGGTGAACTGTGTGTATCGGGTTGCCTAGGGCGAACTGTGTGTATCGGGTTGCCTACAGTGAACTGTGTGTATCGCGTTGCCTACAGTGAACTGTATGTATCGCGTTGCCTACAGTGAACTGTGAGTATCGGGTTGCCTACAGTGAACTGTGTGTATCGCGTTGCCTACGGTGAACTGTGTATATCGGGTTGCCTACGGTGAACTGTGTGTGTCGGGTTGCCTAGGGTGAACTGTGTGTATCGGGTTGCCTAGGGCGAACTGTGTGTGTCTGGTTTCCTAGGGCGATCTGTGTGTATCGGGTTGCCTACGGTGAACTGTGTTTGTCTGGTTGCCTAGGGATGAACTGTGTATATCGGGTTGCCTAGGGCGTACTGTGTGTATCGGGTTGCCTAGGGCGAACTGTGTGTGTCGGGTTGCCTAGGGCGAACTGTGTGTATCGGGTTGCCTAGGGCGAACTGTGTGTGTCGGGTTGCCTGGGGTGAACGTGTTTATCGGGTTGCTTACGGTGAGCTGAGTGTATCGGGTTGCCTACAGTGAACTGTGTGTATCGCTTTGCCTACAGTGAACTGTATGTATCGTGTTGCCTAGGGCGAACTGTGTGTGTCGGGTTGCCTAGGGTGAACTGTGTGTATCGGGTTGCCTAGGGCCAACTGTGTGTATCGGGTTGCCTACAGTGAACTGTGTGTATCGCGTTGCCTACAGTGAACTGTATGTATAGCGTTGCCTACAGTGAACTGTGAGTATCGGGTTGCCTACAGTGAACTGTGTGTATCGCGTTGCCTAGGGCGAACTGTGTGGGTCGGGTTGCCTAGGGTGAACTATGTGTGTCTGGTTGCCTAGGGCGAACTGTGTGTATCGGGTTGCATAGGTGAACTGTGTGTGTCTGGTTGCCTAGGGAGAACTGTGTGTATCGGGTTGCCTAGGGCGAATTGTGTGTGCCGGGTTGCCTAGGGTGAACTGTGTGTGTCTGGTTGCCTAGGGCAAACTGTGTGTATCGCGTTGCCTACTGTGAACTGTGTGTGTCTGGTTGCATAGGACGAACTGTGTGTGTCGGGTTGCATAGGGCGAACTGTGTGTGTCGGGTTGCCTAGGTCGAACTGTGTGTATCGCGTTGCCTACGGTGAACTGTGTGTGTCGGGTTTGCACAGGACGAACTGTGTGTGTCGGGTTGCCTAGGACGAACTTTGTTTGTCAGGTTGCCTAGGGCGACCTGTGTGTGTCGGGTTGCCTAGGACGAACTGTGTGTCAGGTTGCCTAGGGCGAACTGTGTGTGTCGGGTTGCCTAGGGCGAACTGTTTGTATCGCGGTGCCTACAGTGAACTGTGTGTATCGGGTTGCCTACAGTGAACTGTGTGTATCGGGTTGCCTACAGTGAACTGTGTTTATCGGGTTACCTAGAGTGAACTGTGTTTATCGCGTTGCCTACAGTGAACTGTATGTATCGGGTTGCCTAGGGTGAACTGTGTGTATCGCGTTGCCTACAGTGAACTGTGTGTATCGGGTTGCCTACAGTGAACTGTGTGTATCGCGTTGCCTACAGTGAACTGTGTGTATCGCGTTGCCTAGGGTGAACTGTGTGTGTCGGATTACATAGGGCGAACTGTGTGTTTCGGATTGCCTACGGTGAACTGTGTGTGTCTGGTTGCCTAGGACGAACTGTGTGTGTCTGGTTGCCTAGGGCGAACTGTGTGTGTCTGGTGGCCTAGGGCGAACTGTGTGTGTATGGTTGCCTAGGGTTAACTGTGTGTATCGGGTTGCCTAGGGCGAACTGTGTGTGTGTGGTTGCCTAGGGCGAACTGTGTGTGTCTGGTTGCCTAGGGCGAACTGTGTGTGTCTGGTTTCCTAGGACGAACTGTGTGTATCGGGTTGCCTACGGTGAACTGTGTGTGTCGGGTTGCCTAGGGTGAACTGTGTGTATCGGGTTGCCTAGGGCGAAATGTGTGTTTCTGGTTGCCTAGGGCGAACTGTGTGTGTCTGGTTTCCTAGGGCGAACTGTGTGTATCGGGTTGCCTACGGTGAACTGTGTGTGGCTGGTTGCCTAGGGATGAAATGTGTGTATCGGGTTGCCTAGGGCGAACTGTGTGTATCGGGTTGCCTAGGGCGAACTGTGTGTGTCGGGTTGCCTAGGGCGAACTGTGTGTATCGGGTTGCCTAGGGCGAACTGTGTGTGTCTGGTTGCCTAGGGTGAACGTGTGTATCGGGTTGCTTACGGTGAACTGAGTGTATCGGGTTGCCTACAGTGAACTGTGTGTATCGCGTTGCCTACAGTGAACTGTGTGTATCGTGTTGCCTAGGGTGAACTGTGTGTATCGGGTTGCCTAGGGCGAACTGTGTGTATCGGGTTGCCTACAGTGAACTGTATGTATCGCGTTGCCTACAGTGAACTGTGTGTATCGCGTTGCCTACAGTGAACTGTGTGTATCGGGTTGCCTACAGTGAACTGTGTGTATCGCGTTGCCTAGGGCGAACTGTGTTTATCGGGTTGCCTAGGGCGAACTGTGTGTGTCGGGTTGCCTAGGGTGAACTGTGTGTGTCTGGTTGCCTAGGGCGAACTGTGTGTATCGGGTTGCCTAGGGTGAACTGTGTGTATCGGGTTGCCTAGGGCGAATTGTGTGTGTCGAGTTGCCTAGGGTGAACTGTGTGTGTCTGGTTGCCTAGGGCGAACTGTGTGTATCGCGTTGCATATGGTGAACTGTGTGTGTCGGGTTGCATAGGACGAACTGTGTGTGTCGGGTTGCATAGGGCGAACTGTGTGTCGGGTTGCCTAGGGCGAACTGTGTGTGTCGCATTGCCTACGGTGAACTGTGTGTATCGCGTTGCCTACGGTGAACTGTGTGTGTCGGGTTGCATAGGATGAACTGTGTGTGTCGGGTTGCCTAGGACGAACTGTGTGTATCGCGTTGCCTACGGTGAACTGTGTGTATCGGGTTGCCTACGGTGAACTGTGTGTGTCGGGTTGGCTAGGGTGAACTGTGTGTGTCGGGTTGCCTAGGGCGAACTGTGTGTGTCGGGTTGCTTAGGGCGAACTGTGTGTGTCGGGTTACCTAGGGTGGACTGTGTGTGTGTTAATCTGTCTGATTGCGGTTTCATTGCAGGCACGTAGTTACTATAAGGCCGTGAAGTCCCGCGGATCTGCAGATTGTCCCAGAAAATAAGATTCTAAACCCCCCAAAATGCAATACAAAGTGTAGGGGGGTGGATATGACTAGGGGTTGGGCTGTTAGCATGGAGGTCACATACATTATGCATAAAAAGTCAAATTCATATATCTGAAAATATCGAAATTTGAACACCCAAGACGTCAATTTAAATGAGTCAGAGTGGACCGTTCTAAGATTCAAAAATGTCATGGGGAGCATGCCATGCCCACAACCCCACTAACAAAACCGCACCCGTTCGTGCTCAATATATATATATTGCGCTTTTGAACGTTTTATTTTTAGATGAAAAGAGCGCTATATAAGTGTGGTATATAATATATTAGTCTGGCCTACAAATTTCAAAATCGCTAATTCTGCCACTGCATTGTGCAGACTGCATTGTGAAGACAATCAGCGAAATTATGTTAAGTATTTCATGTGTATCTATTATCTAACATCAACATGCACCAGTAAAACACATGCAGGTATCAGATTAACTTCATAAACACAACGTTTTCGTTCGAGATTTTACATTTGATTGACGCAAGTTATTTTAGTTCATTAAAGCCCCATAATATGAATTCCACCTCCCCATTTTTATAGTAGAACTATAGACTAGCACCGGTTATGTGTGTTTATTAAAGCCCCCTTTTGGACATAAGCTTAATCTATCCTGTTTATCAGTAGACTAACACCAACTATGTTATTTCATTAAAGCCCCATTTCATTTTATTTAATCATATTTTATTGCAAATCAATAGTAAATAATTATGTCATACAAACAGATACAATACGAAATTGCAAACGGTTTGGGCCAAACGTTTTAGCAACATTAGACAACGGCCCACACCAGATTCTCAACCAAATAATAAAACACCGTCTCTGGAACGGAAAAGTAGACTGGCACGAGTCATGTTAGCTTAGCTCATAGTTCATTACTGTCCTCAATTTATAAACTGCATCTCTCGAGCTGAACAGTGGACTGGCACTGCTATGTTAGTCCATACTTCATTAAAGCCCCAATACTCAACATCCATATGTGTGTCTTAGTAATAGACTGACACAAGCTATGTTAGTTCATTGTTCATTAAAGCCCCATAGCACAACCTCCATCTCTGGTTCTTAGTAATAGACTGGCACACGTTATGTTAGTGCATTGTTCATTAAAGCTCCATGGCACAACCTCCATCTCTGGTTCTTAGTAATAGACTGGCACACGCTATGTCAGTTCATACTTCATTAAAGCCCCAATACACAAACTCCATCTCTGGTTCTTAGTAATAGACTGGCACACGCTATGTCAGTTCATTGTTCATTAAAGCCCTACGGCACAAACTCCATCTCTGGTTCTTAGTAATAGACTGACACACGCTATGTTAGTTCATACTTCATTAAAGCCCCATAACACAACCTCCATCTGTGGTTCTTAGTAATAGACTGGCACACGCTATGTCAGTTCATTGTTCATTAAAGCTCCATGGCACAACCTCCATCTCTGGTTCTTAGTAATAGACTGGCACACGCTATGTTAGTTCATACTTCATTAAAGCCCCATAACACAACCTTCATCTCTGGTTCTTAGTAATAGACTGACACACGGTATGTTAGTTCATTGTTCATTAAAGCCCCATAACACAACCTCCATCTCTAGTTCTTAGTAATAGACTGACACACGCTATGTCAGTTCATTGTTCATTAAAGCCCCAATATACAATCTCGATCTCTAGTTCTTAGTAATAGACTGACACACGCTATGTTAGTTCATACTTCATTAAAGCCCCAATACACAAACTCCATCTCTGGTTCTTAGTAATAGACTGGCACACGCTATGTCAGTTCATTGTTCATTAAAGCCCTACGGCACAAACTCCATCTCTAGTTCTTAGTAATAGACTGACACACGCTATGTTAGTTCATACTTCATTAAAGCCCCAATACACAAACTCCATCTCTGGTTCTTAGTAATAGACTGGCACACGCTATGTCAGTTCATTGTTCATTAAAGCCCTACGGCACAAACTCCATCTCTAGTTCTTAGTAATAGACTGACACACGCTATGTTAGTTCATACTTCATTAAAGCCCCAATACACAAACTCCATCTCTGGTTCTTAGTAATAGACTGGCACACGCTATGTCAGTTCATTGTTCATTAAAGCCCTACGGCACAAACTCCATCTCTAGTTCTTAGTAATAGACTGACACACGCTATGTTAGTTCATACTTCATTAAAGCCCCAATACACAAACTCCATCTCTGGTTCTTAGTAATAGACTGGCACACGCTATGTCAGTTCATTTTTCATTAAAGCCCCATAACACAACCTCCATCTCTGGTTCTTAGTAATAGACTGCCACACGCTATGTTAGTTCTTGTTCATTAAAGCCCCATAACACAACCTCCATCTCTGGTTCTTAGTAATAGACTGACACACGGTATGTTAGTTCATTTGTCATTAAAGCCCCATAACACAACCTCCATCTCTGGTTCTTAGTAATAGACTGCCACACGCTATGTTAGTTCATTGTTCATTAAAGCCCCATAACAACCTCCATCTCTGGTTCTTAGTAATAGACTGACACACGCTATGTTAGTTCATTGTTCATTAAAGCCCCATAACACAACCTCCATCTCTGGTTCTTAGTAATAGACTGACACACGGTATGTTAGTTCATTGTTCATTAAAGCCCCATAACACAACCTCCATCTCTGGTTCTTAGTAATAGACTGACACACGGTATGTTAGTTCATTGTTCATTAAAGCCCCATAACACAACCTCCATCTCTAGTTCTTAGTAATAGACTGACACACGCTATGTTAGTTCATACTTCATTAAGCCCAATACACAAACTCCATCTCTGGTTCTTAGTAATAGACTGGCACACACTATGTCAGTTCATTGTTCATTAAAGCCCTACGGCACAAACTCCATCTCTGGTCTTAGTAATAGACTGCCACACGCTATGTTAGTTCATACTTCATTAAAGCCCATAACACAACCTCCATCTCTGGTTCTTAGTAATAGACTGACACACGGTATGTTAGTTCATACTTCATTAAAGCCCCATAACACAAACTCCATCTCTAGTTCTTAGTAATAGACTGACACACGCTATGTTAGTTCATACTTCATTAAAGCCCCAAAACACAAACTCCATCTCTAGTTCTTAGTAATAGACTGGCACACGCTATGTCAGTTCATTGTTCATTAAAGCCCTACGGCACAAACTCCATCTCTAGTTCTTAGTAATAGACTGACACACGCTATGTTAGTTCATACTTCATTAAAGCCCCAATACACAAACTCCATCTCTGGTTCTTAGTAATAGACTGGCACACGCTATGTCAGTTCATTGTTCATTAAAGCCCTACGGCACAAACTCCATCTCTAGTTCTTAGTAATAGACTGACACACGCTATGTTAGTTCATACTTCATTAAAGCCCCAATACACAAACTCCATCTCTGGTTCTTAGTAATAGACTGGCACACGCTATGTCAGTTCATTGTTCATTAAAACCCTACGGCACAAACTCCATCTCTGGTTCTTAGTAATAGACTGCCACACGCTATGTCAGTTCATTGTTCATTAATGCCCCAATATACAATCTCGATCTCTAGTTCTTAGTAATAGACTGACACACGCTATGTCAGTTCATTGTTCATTAAAGCCCTAAAGCACAAACTCCATCTCTGGTTCTTAGTAATAGACTGGCACACGCTATGTTAGTTCATTGTTCATTAAAGCCCCATTATACAATCTCCATCTCTAGTTCTTAGTAATAGACTGACACACGCTATGTTAGTTCATTGTTCATTAAAGCCCCAATATACAATCTCCATCTCTAGTTCTTAGTAATAGACTGACACACGCTATGTCAGTTCATTAAAGCCCCATAACACAACCTCCATCTCTGGATCTTAGTAGTAGACCATCACACGCTATGTTAGTTCATAGTTCATTAAAGCGACATTTTATATATTACATTGCCCCATAAATTAGCAGTTCTACTGAACGTAGCCGAGTTATGTTAGGTATTTGCTCGTTATCGCTCTAATGTGCAGTTACTTAGAATGTACTGCACAACAGGATATTCCCGGGATAACTGTGCCATATATATTTCCATTTTTCAAAAATACCTTATTCATGGTTTTGAGTGGAATATTTGGAAGATCTGCCCACGCATGCATTTTTATTTTGTGAAATTACTACAATTTATATATAACTTTAAGATTACTTCCCTTTATGGCCATACAGTCTAGCCTGTCTTAAGCAGCCAGCCAATTGGAATCACAGAAAGTGGCTGCTTATCACAGGTGGCTGCTTAATAGAGGGTAAATATATACTAAAATAATACATTGGGAATCTGGAAACTAGCTGCTTAATACAGGTTGGCTGCTTAATATAAGTGGCCACTAACACAGGTTTGACTGTATTTCAAAATATCTCTCATAAGTTATAAGTTTATAAATATAGCTCTCCTAAGTCATGGTTATATCTCGTCTTTGTTTTATTTTGGTAGACATTAATATCAGTTAATATCGCTTTTGTTTCAGTAAGTCGTGGCTATATCTTGTCTTTGTTTTGTGCAGATCGGTTAGATATAAACATACATATCACTCGAGATGGCATACCGGTAAAACATAGATATCACTTATAACTTGTGGCCCGACCCTTTTGCAATGTTACACAAATGTATGTATGCATCTTATACATTGTTAATTTCTATTCTGTATCATGCATGTATGTCAACTGTACTGTTTAATATGCATATGCAATAAAATATGGTTAAATCAAAATATTTTTTTAAAACTCATTGACTAAATTAGTTAGGATACATTTTTACATTACTTTAAGTTATACTATTGTTTTATTACATGTTTTACTGTTTTTACTTGCAGACTCTTATTGTAAAGCACCTTTGAACGTATCTGATATGAAAAGGGTGCTATATAAATGTGGTATAATAATAATAATAATAATAATACCGGTATGACATAGATATCACTTGAGATGGCATACCGGTAAGACATAGATATCACTTGAGATGGTATACCAGTAATACATAGATATCACTTGAGATGGTATACCAGTAATACATAGATATCACTTGAGATGGTATACCGGTATGACATAGATATCACTTGAGATGGTATACCGGTAATACATAGATATCACTTGAGATGGTATACCGGTAAGACATAGATATCACTTGAGATGGTATACCGGTAATACATAGATATCACTTGAGATGGTATACCGGT
>JABXNX010003892.1:0-20512 GCA_014843695.1 Archivesica marissinica
CTTTATGTACCAGTGACCTTTATGTACCAGTGGCCTTTATGTACCAGTGGCCTTTATGTACCAGTGGCCTTTATGTACCAGTACCAGTGGCCTTTATGTACCAGTGGCCTTTATGTACCAGTGGCCTTTATGTACCAGTACCAGTGGCCTTTATGTACCAGTGGCCTTTATGTACCAGTGGCCTTTATATACCAGTGGCCTTTATGTACCAGTAGCCTTTATGTACCAGTGGCCTTTATGTACCAGTAGCCTTTATGTACCAGTGGCCTTTTTACCAGTGGCCTTTATGTACCAGTGGCCTTTATGTACCAGTGGCCTTTATGTACCAGTGGTTTTGTGTGGTTTTTGTGTGTTTTGTGTGTGGTTTTGTGTGGTTTTGTGTGTGTACCAGTGGCCTTTATGTACCAGTGGCCTTTATGTACCAGTAGCCTTTATGTACCAGTAGCCTTTATGTACCAGTGGCCTTTATGTACCAGTGACCTTTATGTACCAGTGGCCTTTATGTACCAGTGGCCTTTATGTACCAGTGTGGCCTTTATGTACCAGTGGCCATGTACCAGTGGCCTTTATGTACCAGTGGCCTTTATGTACCAGTGGCCTTTATGTACCAGTGGCCTTTATGTACCAGTGGCCTTTATGTACCAGTGGCCTTTATGTACCAGTGGCCTTTATGTACCAGTGGCCTTTATATACCAGTCTGGCCTTTATGTACCAGTGGCCTTTATGTACCAGTGGCCTTTATGTACCAGTGGCCTTTATGTACCAGTAGCCTTTATGTACCAGTGGCCTTTATGTACCAGTGGCCTTTATATACCAGTGGCCTTTATATACCAGTGGCCTTTATGTACCAGTGGCCTTTATGTACCAGTGGCCTTTATGTACCAGTATCCTTTATGTACCAGTGGCCTTTATGTACCAGTGGCCTTTATATACCAGTAGCCTTTATGTACCAGTGGCCTTTATATACCAGAGGCCTTTATGTACCAGTGGCCTTTATATACCAGTAGCCTTTATGTACCAGTAACCTTTATGTACCAGTGGCCTTTATGTACCAGTGGCATTTATATACCAGTATCCTTTATGTACCAGTGGCCTTTATATACCACTGGCCTTTATGTACCAGTAGCCTTTATGTACCAGTGGCCTTTATGTACCAGTGACCTTTATGTACCAGTGGCCTTTATGTACCAGTGGCCTTTATGTACCAGTACCAGTGACCTGTATGTACCAGTGGCCTTTATGTACCAGTGGCCTTTATGTACCAGTGACCATGTACCAGTGGCATTTATGTACCAGTGGCCTTTATGTACCAGTATCCTTTATGTACCAGTAACCTTTATGTACCAGTGACCTTTATGTAACAGTGGCCTTTATGTACCAGTGGCCTTTATGTACCAGTACCAGTGGCCTTTATATACCAGTGGCATTTATGTACCAGTGGCCTTTATATACCAGTGGCCTTTATGTACCAGTGGCCTTTATGTACCAGTGGCCTTTATGTACCACTGGCCTTTATGTACCAGTGGCCTTTATGTACCAGTGGCATTTATATACCAGTAGCCTTTATGTACCAGTGGCCTTTATATACCACTGGCCTTTATGTACCAGTAGCCTTTATATACCAGTGGCCTTTATGTACCAGTGGCCTTTATGTACCAGTAGCCTTTATGTACCAGTGGCCTTTATATACCACTGGCCTTTATATACCAGTGGCCTTTATATACCAGTGGCCTTTATGTACCAGTGGCCTTTATGTACCAGTGGCCTTTATGTACCAGTATCCTTTATGTACCAGTGGCCTTTATGTACCAGTGGCCTTTATATACCAGTAGCCTTTATGTACCAGTGGCCTTTATATACCAGAGGCCTTTATGTACCAGTGGCCTTTATATACCAGTAGCCTTTATGTACCAGTAACCTTTATGTACCAGTGGCCTTTATGTACCAGTGGCATTTATATACCAGTAGCCTTTATGTACCAGTGGCCTTTATATACCACTGGCCTTTATGTACCAGTAGCCTTTATGTACCAGTGGCCTTTATGTACCAGTGACCTTTATGTACCAGTGGCCTTTATGTACCAGTGGCCTTTATGTACCAGTACCAGTGGCCTTTATGTACCAGTGGCCGTTATGTACCAGTGGCCTTTATGTACCAGTGACCATGTACCAGTGGCCTTTATGTACCAGTGGCCTTTATGTACCAGTATCCTTTATGTACCAGTAGCCTTTATGTACCAGTGACCTTTATGTACCAGTAGCCTTTATGTACCAGTGGCCTTTATGTACCAGTGACCTTTATGTACCAGTGGCCTTTATGTACCAGTGGCCTTTATGTACCAGTGGCCTTTATGTACCAGTGGCCTTTATGTACCAGTGGCCTTTATGTACCAGTACCAGTGGCCTTTATGTACCAGTAGCCTTTATGTACCAGTGGCCTTTATATACCAGTGGCCTTTATGTACCAGTAGCATTTATGTACCAGTACCAGTGGCCTTTATGTACCAGTAGCCTTTATGTACCAGTGGCCTTTATATACCAGTGGCCTTTATGTACCAGTGGCCTTTATATACCAGTGGCATTTATGTACCAGTGACCTTTATGTACCAGTACTAGTGGCCTTTATGTACCAGTGGCCTTTATGTACCAGTACCAGTGACCTTTATGTACCAGTAGCCTTTATGTACCAGTGGCCTTTATGTACCAGTGGCCTTTATGTACCAGTGACCTTTATGTACCAGTAGCCTTTATGTACCAGTGGCCTTTATGTACCAGTAGCCATTATGTACCAGTGGCCTTTATGTACCAGTAGCCTTTATGTACTAGTGGCCTTTATATACCAGTGGCCTTTATGTACCAGTAGCCTTTATGTACCAGTACCAGTGGCCTTTATGTACCAGTAGCCTTTATGTACCAGTGGCCTTTATATACCAGTGGCCTTTATGTACCAGTGGCCTTTATATACCAGTGGCATTTATGTACCAGTGACCTTTATGTACCAGTACCAGTGGCCTTTATGTACCAGTGGCCTTTATGTACCAGTACCAGTGACCTTTATGTACCAGTAGCCTTTATGTACCAGTGGCCTTTATGTACCAGTGGCCTTTATGTACCAGTGGCCTTTATGTACCAGTGACCTTTATGTACCAGTGGCCTTTATGTACCAGTGGCCTTTATGTACCAGTGGCCTTTATGTACCAGTGGCCTTTATGTACCAGTGGCCTTTATGTACCAGTGACCTTTATGTACCAGTAGCCTTTATGTACCAGTGGCCTTTATGTACCAGTGGCCTTTATGTACCAGTGGCCTTTATGTACCAGTGACCTTTATGTACCAGTAGCCTTTATGTACCAGTGGCCTTTATGTACCAGTAGCCTTTATATACCAGTGACCTTTATGTACCAGTGGCCTTTATGTACCAGTGACCTTTATGTACCAGTGACCTTTATGTACCAGTGGCCTTTATGTACCAGTGGCCTTTATGTACCAGTAGCCTTTATTTACCAGTGGCCTTTATGTACCAGTGGCCTTTATGTACCAGTGGCCTTTATGTACCAGTGACCTTTATGTACCAGTGGCCTTTATGTACCAGTGACCTTTATGTACCAGTGACCTTTATGTACCAGTATCCTTTATGTAACAGTGGCCTTTATGTACCAGTAGCCTTTATATACCAGTGGCCTTTATGTACCAGTAACCTTTATGTACCAGTGGCCTTTATATACCACTGGCCTTTATATACCAGTGGCCTTTATATACCAGTGGCCTTTATGTACCAGTGGCCTTTATGTACCAGTGGCCTTTATGTACCAGTAGCCTTTATGTACCAGTGGCCTTTATGTACCAGTGGCCTTTATATACCAGTAGCCTTTATGTACCAGTGGCCTTTATATACCAGTGGCCTTTATGTACCAGTGGCCTTTATATACCAGTAGCCTTTATGTACCAGTAGCCTTTATGTACCAGTGGCCTTTATGTACAAGTGGCATTTATATACCAGTAGCCTTTATGTACCAGTGGCCTTTATATACCACAGGCCTTTATGTACCAGTAGCCTTTATATACCAGTGGCCTTTATGTACCAGTGGCCTTTATGTACCAGTAGCCTTTATGTACCAGTGGCCTTTATATACCACTGGCCTTTATATACCAGTGGCCTTTATATACCAGTGGCCTTTATGTACCAGTGGCCTTTATGTACCAGTGGCCTTTATATACCAGTAGCCTTTATGTACCAGTGGCCTTTATATACCAGTGGCCTTTATGTACCAGTGGCCTTTATATACCAGTGGCCTTTATATACCAGTATCCTTTATGTACCAGTGGCCTTTATATACCAGTGGCCTTTATATACCACTGGCCTTTATATACCAGTGGCCTTTATATACCAGTATCCTTTATGTACCAGTGGCCTTTATGTACCAGTGGCCTTTATATACCAGTAGCCTTTATGTACCAGTGGCCTTTATATACCAGTGGCCTTTATGTACCAGTGGCCTTTATATACCAGTAGCCTTTATGTACCAGTAGCCTTTATGTACCAGTGGCCTTTATGTACCAGTGGCATTTATATACCAGTAGCCTTTATGTACCAGTGGCCTTTATATACCACTGGCCTTTATGTACCAGTAGCCTTTATGTACCAGTGGCCTTTATGTACCAGTGACCTTTATGTACCAGAGGCCTTTATGTACCAGTACCAGTGGCCTTTATGTACCAGTGGCCTTTATGTACCAGTGGCCTTTATGTACCAGTGGCCTTTATGTACCAGTGGCCTTTATGTACCAGTGACCATGTACCAGTGGCCTTTATGTACCAGTATCCTTTATGTACCAGTAGCCTTTATGTACCAGTGGCCTTTATGTACCAGTGACCTTTATGTAACAGTGGCCTTTATGTACCAGTGGCCTTTATGTACCAGTGGCCTTTATGTACCAGTACCAGTGGCCTTTATATACCAGTGGCATTTATGTACCAGTGGCCTTTATATACCAGTGGCCTTTATGTACCAGTGGCCTTTATGTACCAGTGGCCTTTATATACCAGTGGCATTTATGTACCAGTGGCCTTTATGTACCAGTGGCCTTTATGTACCACTGGCCTTTATGTACCAGTGGCATTTATGTACCACAGGCCTTTATGTACCAGTAGCCTTTATATACCAGTGGCCTTTATGTACCAGTGGCCTTTATGTACCAGTAGCCTTTATGTACCAGTGGCCTTTATATACCACTGGCCTTTATATACCAGTGGCCTTTATATACCAGTGGCCTTTATGTACCAGTGGCCTTTATGTACCAGTGGCCTTTATATACCAGTAGCCTTTATGTACCAGTGGCCTTTATATACCAGTGGCCTTTATGTACCAGTGGCCTTTATATACCAGTGGCCTTTATATACCAGTATCCTTTATGTACCAGTGGCCTTTATATACCAGTGGCCTTTATATACCACTGGCCTTTATATACCAGTGGCCTTTATATACCAGTATCCTTTATGTACCAGTGGCCTTTATGTACCAGTGGCCTTTATATACCAGTAGCCTTTATGTACCAGTGGCCTTTATATACCAGTGGCCTTTATGTACCAGTGGCCTTTATATACCAGTAGCCTTTATGTACCAGTAGCCTTTATGTACCAGTGGCCTTTATGTACCAGTGGCATTTATATACCAGTAGCCTTTATGTACCAGTGGCCTTTATATACCACTGGCCTTTATGTACCAGTAGCCTTTATGTACCAGTGGCCTTTATGTACCAGTGACCTTTATGTACCAGAGGCCTTTATGTACCAGTACCAGTGGCCTTTATGTACCAGTGGCCTTTATGTACCAGTGGCCTTTATGTACCAGTGGCCTTTATGTACCAGTGGCCTTTATGTACCAGTGACCATGTACCAGTGGCCTTTATGTACCAGTATCCTTTATGTACCAGTAGCCTTTATGTACCAGTGGCCTTTATGTACCAGTGACCTTTATGTAACAGTGGCCTTTATGTACCAGTGGCCTTTATGTACCAGTGGCCTTTATGTACCAGTACCAGTGGCCTTTATATACCAGTGGCATTTATGTACCAGTGGCCTTTATATACCAGTGGCCTTTATGTACCAGTGGCCTTTATGTACCAGTGGCCTTTATATACCAGTGGCATTTATGTACCAGTGGCCTTTATGTACCAGTGGCCTTTATGTACCACTGGCCTTTATGTACCAGTGGCATTTATGTACCAGTAGCCTTTATGTACCAGTGGCCTTTATGTACCAGTGACCTTTATGTACCAGTGGCCTTTATGTACCAGTGGCCTTTATGTACCAGTGGCCTTTATGTACCAGTACCAGTGGCCTTTATGTACCAGTGGCCTTTATGTACCAGTGGCCTTTATGTACCAGTACCAGTGGCCTTTATGTACCAGTAGCCTTTATATACCACTGGCCTTTATGTACCAGTAGCCTTTATGTACCAGTGGCCTTTATGTACCAGTGACCTTTATGTACCAGAGGCCTTTATGTACCAGTACCAGTGGCCTTTATGTACCAGTGGCCTTTATGTACCAGTGGCCTTTATGTACCAGTGGCCTTTATGTACCAGTGGCCTTTATGTACCAGTGACCATGTACCAGTGGCCTTTATGTACCAGTATCCTTTATGTACCAGTAGCCTTTATGTACCAGTGGCCTTTATGTACCAGTGACCTTTATGTAACAGTGGCCTTTATGTACCAGTGGCCTTTATGTACCAGTGGCCTTTATGTACCAGTACCAGTGGCCTTTATATACCAGTGGCATTTATGTACCAGTGGCCTTTATATACCAGTGGCCTTTATGTACCAGTGGCCTTTATGTACCAGTGGCCTTTATATACCAGTGGCATTTATGTACCAGTGGCCTTTATGTACCAGTGGCCTTTATGTACCACTGGCCTTTATGTACCAGTGGCATTTATGTACCACAGGCCTTTATGTACCAGTAGCCTTTATATACCAGTGGCCTTTATGTACCAGTGGCCTTTATGTACCAGTAGCCTTTATGTACCAGTGGCCTTTATATACCACTGGCCTTTATATACCAGTGGCCTTTATATACCAGTGGCCTTTATGTACCAGTGGCCTTTATGTACCAGTGGCCTTTATATACCAGTAGCCTTTATGTACCAGTGGCCTTTATATACCAGTGGCCTTTATGTACCAGTGGCCTTTATATACCAGTGGCCTTTATATACCAGTATCCTTTATGTACCAGTGGCCTTTATATACCAGTGGCCTTTATATACCACTGGCCTTTATATACCAGTGGCCTTTATATACCAGTATCCTTTATGTACCAGTGGCCTTTATGTACCAGTGGCCTTTATATACCAGTAGCCTTTATGTACCAGTGGCCTTTATATACCAGTGGCCTTTATGTACCAGTGGCCTTTATATACCAGTAGCCTTTATGTACCAGTAGCCTTTATATACCAGTAGCCTTTATGTACCAGTGGCCTTTATATACCACTGGCCTTTATGTACCAGTAGCCTTTATGTACCAGTGGCCTTTATGTACCAGTGACCTTTATGTACCAGTGGCCTTTATGTACCAGTGGCCTTTATGTACCAGTACCAGTGGCCTTTATGTACCAGTGGCCTTTATGTACCAGTGGCCTTTATGTACCAGTGACCATGTACCAGTGGCCTTTATGTACCAGTATCCTTTATGTACCAGTAGCCTTTATGTACCAGTGGCCTTTATGTACCAGTGACCTTTATGTAACAGTGGCCTTTATGTACCAGTGGCCTTTATGTACCAGTGGCCTTTATGTACCAGTACCAGTGGCCTTTATATACCAGTGGCATTTATGTACCAGTGGCCTTTATATACCAGTGGCCTTTATGTACCAGTGGCCTTTATGTACCAGTGGCCTTTATGTACCAGTGGCCTTTATGTACCAGTGGCCTTTATGTACCAGTGGCCTTTATGTACCAGTACGTGGCCTTTATGTACCAGTAGCCTTTATGTACCAGTGGCCTTTATGTACCAGTGGCCTTTATGTACCAGTGGCCTTTATGTACCAGTGGCCTTTATGTACCAGTGGCCTTTATGTACCAGTGGCCTTTATGTACCAGTACCAGTGGCCTTTATGTACCAGTGGCCTTTATGTACCAGTGGCCTTTATGTACCAGTACCAGTGGCCTTTATGTACCAGTAGCCTTTATGTACCAGTGGCCTTTATGTACCAGTAGCCTTTATGTACCAGTGGCCTTTATGTACCAGTGGCCTTTATGTACCAGTGGCCTTTATGTACCAGTACCAGTGGCCTTTATGTACCAGTGGCCTTTATGTACCAGTGGCCTTTATGTACCAGTGGCCTTTATGTACCAGTGGCCTTTATGTACCAGTGACCATGTACCAGTGGCCTTTATGTACCAGTATCCTTTATGTACCAGTAGCCTTTATGTACCAGTGGCCTTTATGTACCAGTGACCTTTATGTAACAGTGGCCTTTATGTACCAGTGGCCTTTATGTACCAGTGGCCTTTATGTACCAGTACCAGTGGCCTTTATGTACCAGTGGCCTTTATGTACCAGTGGCCTTTATATACCAGTGGCCTTTATGTACCAGTGGCCTTTATGTACCAGTGGCCTTTATGTACCAGTGGCCTTTATGTACCAGTGGCCTTTATGTACCAGTGGCCTTTATGTACCAGTGGCCTTTATGTACCAGTGGCCTTTATGTACCAGTGGCCTTTATGTACCAGTAGCCTTTATATACCAGTGGCCTTTATGTACCAGTGGCCTTTATGTACCAGTAGCCTTTATGTACCAGTGGCCTTTATATACCAGTGGCCTTTATATACCAGTGGCCTTTATATACCAGTGGCCTTTATGTACCAGTGGCCTTTATGTACCAGTGGCCTTTATGTACCAGTAGCCTTTATGTACCAGTGGCCTTTATATACCAGTGGCCTTTATGTACCAGTGGCCTTTATATACCAGTGGCCTTTATGTACCAGTAGCCTTTATGTACCAGTGGCCTTTATGTACCAGTGGCCTTTATGTACCACTGGCCTTTATATACCAGTGGCCTTTATGTACCAGTAGCCTTTATGTACCAGTGGCCTTTATGTACCAGTGGCCTTTATGTACCAGTAGCCTTTATGTACCAGTGGCCTTTATATACCAGTGGCCTTTATGTACCAGTGGCCTTTATGTACCAGTAGCCTTTATGTACCAGTAGCCTTTATGTACCAGTGGCCTTTATGTACCAGTGGCCTTTATATACCAGTGGCCTTTATGTACCAGTGGCCTTTATGTACCAGTGGCCTTTATGTACCAGTGGCCTTTATGTACCAGTGGCCTTTATGTACCAGTGGCCTTTATGTACCAGTGGCCTTTATATACCAGTGGCATTTATGTACCAGTGACCTTTATGTACCAGTACCAGTGGCCTTTATGTACCAGTGGCCTTTATGTACCAGTACCAGTGACCTTTATGTACTAGTAGCCTTTATGTACCAGTGGCCTTTATGTACCAGTGGCCTTTATGTACCAGTGGCCTTTATGTACCAGTGACCTTTATGTACCAGTAGCCTTTATGTACCAGTGGCCTTTATGTACCAGTAGCCTTTATGTACCAGTGGCCTTTATGTACCAGTAGCCTTTATGTACCAGTGGCCTTTATATACCAGTAGCCTTTATGTACCAGTAGCCTTTATGTACCTGTGGCCTTTATGTACCAGTGGCATTTATATACCAGTAGCCTTTATGTACCAGTGGCCTTTATATACCACTGGCCTTTATGTACCAGTAGCCTTTATGTACCAGTAGCCTTTATGTACCAGTGGCCTTTATGTACCAGTGACCTTTATGTACCAGTGGCCTTTATGTACCAGTGGCCTTTATGTACCAGTACCAGTGGCCTTTATGTACCAGTGACCATGTACCAGTGGCCTTTATGTACCAGTGGCCTTTATGTACCAGTAGCCTTTATGTACCAGTAGCCTTTATGTACCAGTGGCCTTTATGTACCAGTGACCTTTATGTACCAGTGGCCTTTATGTACCAGTACCAGTGGCCTTTATATACCAGTGGCATTTATGTACCAGTGGCCTTTATATACCAGTGGCCTTTATGTACCAGTGGCCTTTATGTACCAGTGGCCTTTATATACCAGTGGCATTTATGTACCAGTGGCCTTTATGTACCAGTGGCCTTTATGTACCAGTGGCCTTTATGTACCACTGGCCTTTATGTACCAGTGGCATTTATGTACCAGTAGCCTTTATGTACCAGTGGCCTTTATGTACCAGTGACCTTTATGTACCAGTGGCCTTTATGTACCAGTGGCCTTTATGTACCAGTGGCCTTTATGTACCAGTACCAGTGGCCTTTATGTACCAGTGGCCTTTATGTACCAGTGGCATTTATGTACCAGTACCAGTGGCCTTTATGTACCAGTGGCCTTTATGTACCAGTACCAGTGGCCTTTATGTACCAGTAGCCTTTATGTACCAGTGGCCTTTATATACCAGTGGCCTTTATGTACCAGTAGCCTTTATGTACCAGTACCAGTGGCCTTTATGTACCAGTAGCCTTTATGTACCAGTGGCCTTTATATACCAGTGGCATTTATGTACCAGTGGCCTTTATATACCAGTGGCATTTATGTACCAGTGACCTTTATGTACCAGTACCAGTGGCCTTTATGTACCAGTGGCCTTTATGTACCAGTACCAGTGACCTTTATGTACCAGTAGCCTTTATGTACCAGTGGCCTTTATGTACCAGTGGCCTTTATGTACCAGTGGCCTTTATGTACCAGTGACCTTTATGTACCAGTGGCCTTTATGTACCAGTAGTGGCCTTTATGTACCAGTGGCCTTTATGTACCAGTGGCCTTTATGTACCAGTGGCCTTTATGTACCAGTAGCCTTTATGTACCAGTGGCCTTTATGTACCAGTGGCCTTTATGTACCAGTGGCCTTTATGTACCAGTAGCCTTTATGTACCAGTGGCCTTTATGTACCAGTAGCCTTTATGTACCAGTGGCCTTTATGTACCAGTGGCCTTTATGTACCAGTGGCCTTTATGTACCAGTGGCCTTTATGTACCAGTAGCCTTTATGTACCAGTGGCCTTTATGTACCAGTGGCCTTTATGTACCAGTGGCCTTTATATACCAGTGGCCTTTATGTACCAGTGGCCTTTATGTACCAGTGGCCTTTATATACCAGTGGCCTTTATGTACCAGTGGCCTTTATATACCAGTGGCCTTTATGTACCAGTAGCCTTTATGTACCAGTGGCCTTTATATACCAGTGGCCTTTATGTACCAGTAGCCTTTATGTACCAGTACCAGTGGCCTTTATGTACCAGTAGCCTTTATGTACCAGTGGCCTTTATATACCAGTGGCCTTTATGTACCAGTGGCCTTTATATACCAGTGGCATTTATGTACCAGTGACCTTTATGTACCAGTACCAGTGGCCTTTATGTACCAGTGGCCTTTATGTACCAGTACCAGTGACCTTTATGTACCAGTAGCCTTTATGTACCAGTGGCCTTTATGTACCAGTGGCCTTTATGTACCAGTGGCCTTTATGTACCAGTGGCCTTTATGTACCAGTAGCCTTTATGTACCAGTGGCCTTTATGTACCAGTGGCCTTTATGTACCAGTGGCCTTTATGTACCAGTGGCCTTTATGTACCAGTAGCCTTTATGTACCAGTGGCCTTTATGTACCAGTGGCCTTTATGTACCAGTGGCCTTTATGTACCAGTGGCCTTTATGTACCAGTGGCCTTTATGTACCAGTACCATGGCCTTTATGTACCAGTGGCCTTTATGTACCAGTGGCCTTTATGTACCAGTACCAGTGGCCTTTATGTACCAGTAGCCTTTATGTACCAGTGGCCTTTATATACCAGTGGCCTTTATGTACCAGTAGCCTTTATGTACCAGTACCAGTGGCCTTTATGTACCAGTAGCCTTTATGTACCAGTGGCCTTTATATACCAGTGGCCTTTATGTACCAGTGGCCTTTATATACCAGTGGCATTTATGTACCAGTGACCTTTATGTACCAGTACAGTGGCCTTTATGTACCAGTGGCCTTTATGTACCAGTACCAGTGACCTTTATGTACCAGTACCAGTGGCCTTTATGTACCAGTGGCCTTTATGTACCAGTGGCCATGTACCAGTGGCCTTTATGTACCAGTGGCCTTTATGTACCAGTAGCCTTTATGTACCAGTAGCCTTTATGTACCAGTGGCCTTTATGTACCAGTGGCCTTTATGTACCAGTGGCCTTTATGTACCAGTGGCCTTTATGTACCAGTACCAGTGGCCTTTATGTACCAGTGACCATGTACCAGTGGCCTTTATGTACCAGTGGCCTTTATGTACCAGTAGCCTTTATGTACCAGTAGCCTTTATGTACCAGTGGCCTTTATGTACCAGTGACCTTTATGTACCAGTGGCCTTTATGTACCAGTGGCCTTTATGTACCAGTACCATGGCCTTTATGTACCAGTGACCATGTACCAGTGGCCTTTATGTACCAGTGGCCTTTATGTACCAGTAGCCTTTATGTACCAGTAGCCTTTATGTACCAGTGGCCTTTATGTACCAGTGACCTTTATGTACCAGTGGCCTTTATGTACCAGTGGCCTTTATGTACCAGTGGCCTTTATGTACCAGTGGCCTTTATGTACCAGTGACCTTTATGTACCAGTAGCCTTTATGTACCAGTGGCCTTTATGTACCAGTAGCCTTTATGTACCAGTGGCCTTTATGTACCAGTAGCCTTTATGTACCAGTGGCCTTTATGTACCAGTGACCTTTATGTACCAGTGGCCTTTATGTACCAGTGGCCTTTATGTACCAGTGGCCTTTATGTACCAGTGGCCTTTATGTACCAGTGGCCTTTATGTACCAGTGACCATGTACCAGTGGCCTTTATGTACCAGTATCCTTTATGTACCAGTAGCCTTTATGTACCAGTGGCCTTTATGTACCAGTGACCTTTATGTAACAGTGGCCTTTATGTACCAGTGGCCTTTATGTACCAGTGGCCTTTATGTACCAGTACCAGTGGCCTTTATATACCAGTGGCATTTATGTACCAGTGGCCTTTATATACCAGTGGCCTTTATGTACCAGTGGCCTTTATGTACCAGTGGCCTTTATATACCAGTGGCATTTATGTACCAGTGGCCTTTATGTACCAGTGGCCTTTATGTACCAGTGGCCTTTATGTACCACTGGCCTTTATGTACCAGTGGCATTTATGTACCAGTAGCCTTTATGTACCAGTGGCCTTTATGTACCAGTGACCTTTATGTACTAGTGGCCTTTATGTACCAGTGGCCTTTATTTACCAGTGGCCTTTATGTACCAGTACCAGTGGCCTTTATGTACCAGTGGCCTTTATGTACCAGTGGCCTTTATGTACCAGTAGCCTTTATGTACCAGTGGCCTTTATATACCAGTGGCCTTTATGTACCAGTAGCCTTTATGTACCAGTACCAGTGGCCTTTATGTACCAGTAGCCTTTATGTACCAGTGGCCTTTATATACCAGTGGCCTTTATGTACCAGTGGCCTTTATATACCAGTGGCATTTATGTACCAGTGACCTTTATGTACCAGTACCAGTGGCCTTTATGTACCAGTGGCCTTTATGTACCAGTACCAGTGACCTTTATGTACCAGTAGCCTTTATGTACCAGTGGCCTTTATGTACCAGTGGCCTTTATGTACCAGTGGCCTTTATGTACCAGTGACCTTTATGTACCAGTAGCCTTTATGTACCAGTGGCCTTTATGTACCAGTAGCCTTTATGTACCAGTGGCCTTTATGTACCAGTAGCCTTTATGTACCAGTGGCCTTTATATACCAGTAGCCTTTATGTACCAGTAGCCTTTATGTACCTGTGGCCTTTATGTACCAGTGGCATTTATATACCAGTAGCCTTTATGTACCAGTGGCCTTTATATACCACTGGCCTTTATGTACCAGTAGCCTTTATGTACCAGTAGCCTTTATGTACCAGTGGCCTTTATGTACCAGTGACCTTTATGTACCAGTGGCCTTTATGTACCAGTGGCCTTTATGTACCAGTACCAGTGGCCTTTATGTACCAGTGACCATGTACCAGTGGCCTTTATGTACCAGTGGCCTTTATGTACTTGTAGCCTTTATGTACCAGTAGCCTTTATGTACCAGTGGCCTTTATGTACCAGTGACCTTTATGTACCAGTGGCCTTTATGTACCAGTACCAGTGGCCTTTATGTACCAGTGGCATTTATGTACCAGTGGCCTTTATATACCAGTGGCCTTTATGTACCAGTGGCCTTTATGTACCAGTGGCCTTTATATACCAGTGGCTTTATGTACCAGTGGCCTTTATGTACCAGTGGCCTTTATGTACCAGTGGCCTTTATGTACCACTGGCCTTTATGTACCAGTGGCCTTTATGTACCAGTAGCCTTTATGTACCAGTGGCCTTTATGTACCAGTGACCTTTATGTACCAGTGGCCTTTATGTACCAGTGGCCTTTATGTACCAGTGGCCTTTATGTACCAGTACCAGTGGCCTTTATGTACCAGTGGCCTTTATGTACCAGTGGCCTTTATGTACCAGTACCAGTGGCCTTTATGTACCAGTGGCCTTTATGTACCAGTACCAGTGGCCTTTATGTACCAGTAGCCTTTATGTACCAGTGGCCTTTATGTACCAGTGGCCTTTATGTACCAGTGGCCTTTATGTACCAGTACCAGTGGCCTTTATGTACCAGTGGCCTTTATGTACCAGTGGCATTTATGTACCAGTACCAGTGGCCTTTATGTACCAGTGGCCTTTATGTACCATGTTTGAATGGAGTCAGTAGATAGCATCCATTCAATAACCTACCAATGTTGTTCAACTGGGGGTACAGGATCAACTACTAGGTTTAACCCTTTCAACACCACAGACCTCTAAATTGGCTTACAAAAAAGTGTAGATCCAGATGAGCCGGCTCGTGACGAGCCGTCTCATCAGGATCTGCACTTTTTGCCGTGATATGACTATTTTTAGACATAATTACCCATTTTGATAAATGAACTTGTCCAAATGTGATTTTCTGATTCATTTATTGGTTTATGAATATCATGGACCAGTCCATGTGAGTTACTTGGTGTTGAATGGGTTAAACTTGATTTATTTTTACAACGATTGCGAAGCAAATTTTAACAACTTATATCAATCACTCTCATTGGCGCGGATGAAAGCATATATGTGGTCCTTCCTGTGGGAGGAAACCGGAATACCTGGGGAGAAAACCAACATGTCCGAGCAGACGACCATCTCACATACTTCCGTGTGCGTGGATCGAACCTGGGTTGCATTGGCGAGAAGCGAGCGCGCTAACCACTGCGCTAATGGGACAGCCTCGGTTGCAAGGGAACATAGAGGAAACCTTGCAGCGACTTCTTCTTGGGAATCATTGAAAGGTTTGTTATTTGCAGGCCCTCTTGTGTTATGTAATGAGGCAACCTCTCTATCCCTCTCCAGCTGTAGCCGTTACGATTGTGCCCTTAGGCAAGGTGTTTAAATTCCACTTGGCCATTCTCTTTTCAATCAGGAATGAGGTCTTTGGAGTGATTAATATAAGTCATAGGAACTTGTTTCGCAATCGATCTAGAACTATTTTTTTATAAACTAAGCTGTCTTTTTCTAGACCATTTTATTTTAGCTTGATTGCAAAACAAGTTCCTATAACTATAATCACTCTCGAGAACTCATTCCTGATGGAATCCATGGACACGAGGGAGAGAAGAATTTAAATGCCTTGCCTAAGAGTAAAATCGTAACGGCTCAAGTGGGGTTCGAAGTCCGGACCTATCGCACCTGAAGCGAGCGCGCATCCACTGCGCTATCACGACTTCCACGCTCTCCCTTACATTTACTATTCACTATTTACAGTACAACAAAGCTAGTTGGAGATACTGTATATCTGAGAACACCAAACGAAGGCAAAGAATTTGACGAGGAAGTTGCTCTACATAAATATACATTCTCGAATGCATTGTCTCAGTCAGGTACGATTATACTGTATCAGACATAGCTCAGTATGTTACTAATGTATTGTCTCAGTCAGGTACGATTATACTGTATCAGACATAGCTCAGTATGTTACTAATGTATTGTCTCAGTCAGGTACGATTATACTGTATCAGACATAGCTCAGTATGTTACTAATGTATTGTCTCAGTCAGGTACGATTATACTGTATCAGATATAGCTCAGTATGTTACTAATGCATTGTCTCAGTCAGGTACGATTATACTGTATCAGACATAGCTCAGTATGTTACTAATGCATTGTCTCAGTCAGGTACGATTATACTGTATCAGATAGAGACATAGCTCAGTATGTTACTAATGCATTGTCTCAGTCAGGTACGATTATGCTGTATCAGATAGAGACATAGCTCAGTATGTTACTAATGTATTGTCTCAGTCAGGTACGATTATACTGTATCAGACATAGCTCAGTATGTTACTAATGTATTGTCTCAGTCAGGTACGATTATACTGTATCAGATATAGCTCAGTATTTTACTAATGCATTGTCTCAGTCAGGTACGATTATACTGTATCAGACATAGCTCAGTATGTTACTAATGTATTGTCTCAGTCAGGTACGATTATACTGTATCAGATATAGCTCAGTATGTTACTAATGCATTGTCTCAGTCAGGTACGATTATACTGTATCAGACATAGCTCAGTATGTTACTAATGCATTGTCTCAGTCAGGTACGATTATACTGTATCAGATAGAGACATAGCTCAGTATGTTACTAATGCATTGTCTCAGTCAGGTACGATTATGCTGTATCAGATAGAGACATAGCTCAGTATGTTACTAATGCATTGTCTCAGTCAGGTACGATTATGCTGTATCAGACATAGCTCAGTATGTTACTAATGCATTGTCTCAGTCAGGTACGATTATGCTGTATCAGATAGAGACATAGCTCAGTATGTTACTAATGCATTGTCTCAGTCAGGTACGATTATGCTGTATCAGATAGAGACATAGCTCAGTATGTTACTAATGCATTGTCTCAGTCAGGTACGATTATGCTGTATCAGACATAGCTCAGTATGTTACTAATGCATTGTCTCAGTCAGGTACGATTATGCTGTATCAGATAGAGACATAGCTCAGTATGTTACTAATGCATTGTCTCAGTCAGGTACGATTATGCTGTATCAGACATAGCTCAGTATGTTACTAATGTATTGTCTCAGTCAGGTACGATTATGCTGTATCAGACATAGCTCAGTATGTTACTAATGTATTGTCTCAGTCAGGTACGATTATGCTGTATCAGATAGAGACATAGCTCAGTATGTTACTAATGCATTGTCTCAGTCAGGTACGATTATGCTGTATCAGATAGAGACATAGCTCAGTATGTTACTAATGCATTGTCTCAGTCAGGTACGATTATGCTGTATCAGATAGAGACATAGCTCAGTATGTTACTAATGCATTGTCTCAGTCAGGTACGATTATGCTGTATCAGATAGAGACATAGCTCAGTATGTTACTAATGTATTGTCTCAGTCAGGTACGATTATGCTGTATCAGATAGAGACATAGCTCAGTATGTTACTAATGCATTGTCTCAGTCAGGTACGATTATGCTGTATCAGACATAGCTCAGTATGTTACTAATGCATTGTCTCAGTCAGGTACGATTATGCTGTATCAGATAGAGACATAGCTCAGTATGTTACTAATGCATTGTCTCAGTCAGGTACGATTATGCTGTATCAGATAGAGACATAGCTCAGTATGTTACTAATGTATTGTCTCAGTCAGGTACGATTATGCTGTATCAGATAGAGACATAGCTCAGTATGTTACTAATGCATTGTCTCAGTCAGGTACGATTATGCTGTATCAGATAGAGACATAGCTCAGTATGTTACTAATGCATTGTCTCAGTCAGGTACGATTATGCTGTATCAGACATAGCTCAGTATGTTACTAATGCATTGTCTCAGTCAGGTACGATTATGCTGTATCAGACATAGCTCAGTATGTTACTAATGCATTGTCTCAGTCAGGTACGATTATGCTGTATCAGATAGAGACATAGCTCAGTATGTTACTAATGCATTGTCTCAGTCAGGTACGATTATGCTGTATCAGATAGAGACATAGCTCAGTATGTTACTAATGCATTGTCTCAGTCAGGTACGATTATGCTGTATCAGATAGAGACATAGCTCAGTATGTTACTAATGCATTGTCTCAGTCAGGTACGATTATGCTGTATCAGATAGAGACATAGCTCAGTATGTTACTAATGCATTGTCTCAGTCAGGTACGATTATGCTGTATCAGATAGAGACATAGCTCAGTATGTTACTAATGTATTGTCTCAGTCAGGTACGATTATGCTGTATCAGATAGAGACATAGCTCAGTATGTTACTAATGTATTGTCTCAGTCAGGTACGATTATGCTGTATCAGATAGAGACATAGCTCAGTATGTTACTAATGTATTGTCTCAGTCAGGTACGATTATGCTGTATCAGATAGAGACATAGCTCAGTATGTTACTAATGCATTGTCTCAGTCAGGTACGATTATGCTGTATCAGATAGAGACATAGCTCAGTATGTTACTAATGCATTGTCTCAGTCAGGTACGATTATGCTGTATCAGATAGAGACATAGCTCAGTATGTTACTAATGTATTGTCTCAGTCAGGTACGATTATGCTGTATCAGACATAGCTCAGTATGTTACTAATGCATTGTCTCAGTCAGGTACGATTATGCTGTATCAGATAGAGACATAGCTCAGTATGTTACTAATGCATTGTCTCAGTCAGGTACGATTATGCTGTATCAGACATAGCTCAGTATGTTACTAATGCATTGTCTCAGTCAGGTACGATTATGCTGTATCAGATAGAGACATAGCTCAGTATGTTACTAATGTATTGTCTCAGTCAGGTACGATTATGCTGTATCAGATAGAGACATAGCTCAGTATGTTACTAATGTATTGTCTCAGTCAGGTACGATTATGCTGTATCAGATAGAGACATAGCTCAGTATGTTACTAATGCATTGTCTCAGTCAGGTACGATTATGCTGTATCAGATAGAGACATAGCTCAGTATGTTACTAATGCATTGTCTCAGTCAGGTACGATTATGCTGTATCAGATAGAGACATAGCTCAGTATGTTACTAATGTATTGTCTCAGTCAGGTACGATTATGCTGTATCAGATAGAGACATAGCTCAGTATGTTACTAATGCATTGTCTCAGTCAGGTACGATTATGCTGTATCAGATAGAGACATAGCTCAGTATGTTACTAATGCATTGTCTCAGTCAGGTACGATTATGCTGTATCAGACATAGCTCAGTATGTTACTAATGCATTGTCTCAGTCAGGTACGATTATGCTGTATCAGATAGAGACATAGCTCAGTATGTTACTAATGCATTGTCTCAGTCAGGTACGATTATGCTGTATCAGACATAGCTCAGTATGTTACTAATGTATTGTCTCAGTCAGGTACGATTATGCTGTATCAGACATAGCTCAGTATGTTACTAATGTATTGTCTCAGTCAGGTACGATTATGCTGTATCAGATAGAGACATAGCTCAGTATGTTACTAATGCATTGTCTCAGTCAGGTACGATTATGCTGTATCAGATAGAGACATAGCTCAGTATGTTACTAATGTATTGTCTCAGTCAGGTACGATTATGCTGTATCAGATAGAGACATAGCTCAGTATGTTACTAATGCATTGTCTCAGTCAGGTACGATTATGCTGTATCAGATAGAGACATAGCTCAGTATGTTACTAATGTATTGTCTCAGTCAGGTACGATTATGCTGTATCAGATAGAGACATAGCTCAGTATGTTACTAATGTATTGTCTCAGTCAGGTACGATTATGCTGTATCAGATAGAGACATAGCTCAGTATGTTACTAATGCATTGTCTCAGTCAGGTACGATTATGCTGTATCAGATAGAGACATAGCTCAGTATGTTACTAATGCATTGTCTCAGTCAGGTACGATTATGCTGTATCAGATAGAGACATAGCTCAGTATGTTACTAATGCATTGTCTCAGTCAGGTACGATTATGCTGTATCAGATAGAGACATAGCTCAGTATGTTACTAATGTATTGTCTCAGTCAGGTACGATTATGCTGTATCAGACATAGCTCAGTATGTTACTAATGCATTGTCTCAGTCAGGTACGATTATGCTGTATCAGACATAGCTCAGTATGTTACTAATGCATTGTCTCAGTCAGGTACGATTATGCTGTATCAGACATAGCTCAGTATGTTACTAATGCATTGTCTCAGTCAGGTACGATTTGTGTTGTAGAGACATAGCTCAGTATGTTACTAATGCATTGTCTCAGTCAGGTAGGATTATGCTGTATCAGACATAGCTCAGTATGTTACTAATGCATTGTCTCAGTCAGGTACGA
>JABXNX010003893.1:0-20489 GCA_014843695.1 Archivesica marissinica
ATACTCTGCTTACTACTAGCAATACAACAATACACTGCTTACTACTAGCAATACAACAATACACTGCTTACTACTAGCAATACAACAATACACTGCTTACTACTAGCAATACAGCAATACACTGCTCACTACTAGCAATACAACAATACACTGCTTACTACTAGCAATACAACAATACACTGCTTACTACTAGCAGTACAGCAATACACTGCTTACTACTAGCAATACAACAATACACTGCTCACTACTAGCAATACAACAATACACTTCTTACTACTAGCAATACAACAATACACTGCTTACTACTAGCAATACAGAAATACACTGCTTACTACTAGCAGTACAACAATACACTGCTTACTACTAGCAATACAGCAATACACTGCTTACTACTAGCAATACAACAATACACTGCTTACTACTAGCAGTACAACAATACACTGCTTACTATTAGCAATAAAATAATACACTGCTCACTACTAGCAATACAACAATACACTGCTTACTACTAGCAATACAACAATACACTGCTTACTACTAGCAATACAACAATACACTGCTTACTACTAGCAATACAACAATACACTGCTTACTACTAGCAATACAGCAATACACTGCTTACTACTAGCAGCACAACAATACACTGCTTGCTACTAGCAATACAGCAATACACTGCTTACTACTAGCAGTACAACAATACACTGCTTGCTACTAGCAATACAGCAATACACTGCTTACTATTAGCAATACAACAATACACTGCTTACTACTAGCAATACAGAAATACACTGCTTACTACTAGCAGTACAATAATACACTGCTCACTATTGGCAATACAGCAATACACTGCTCACTATTAGCAATACAACAATACACTGCTTACTACTAGCAATACAGCAATACCCTGTTTACTACTAGCAATACAACAATACACTGCTTACTACTAGCAGTACAACAATACCTGTTTACTACTAGCCATACAACAATACATTGCTCATTACTAGCAATACAACAATACACTGCTTACTACTAGCAATACAACAATACACTGCTGACTAATAGCAATACAACAATACACTGCTTACTACTAGAAATACAGCAATACACTGCTTACTACTAGGAGTACAACAATACACTGCTCACTACTAGCAATACAGCAATACACTGTGTACTGCTAGCAATACAACAATAAACTGATTACTACTAGCAATAGAGCAATACCCCGCTCACTACTAGCAATACAGTAATACACTTCTTACTACTAGCAATACAGTAATACACTGCTTACTACTAGCAGTACAACAATACACTGCTCACTACTAGAAATACAACAATACACTGCTCACTACTAGCAATACAACAATACACTGCTCACTACTAGCAATACAACAATACACTGCTTACTACTAGCACTACAACAATATACTGCTTACTACTAGCAATACAACAATATACTGCTTACTACTAGCAATACAACAATACACTGCTTACTACTAGCAATACAACAATACACTGCTTACTACTAGCAATACAACAATACACTGCTTACTACTAGCAATACAACAATACACTGCTTACTACTAGCAATACAACAATACACTGCTTACTACTAGCAATACAACATACATCTACTACTAGCAATACAGCAATACACTGCCAACAACAACAAACCAAACAAACACACAAAACACAACGCAATACACTGATTACTACTAGCAATACAACAATACACTGCTCACTACTAGCAATACAACAATACACTGCTCACTACTAGCAATACAACAATACACTGCTCACTACTAGCAATACAACAATAGACTGCTCACTACTAGCAATACAACAATACACTTCTTACTACTAGCAATACAACAGTACACTGCTTACTACTAGCAATACAGACATACACTGCTTACTACTAGCAGTACAACAATACACTGCTCACTACTAGCAATACAACAATACACTGTTTACTACTAGCAATACAACAATACACTGCTTAATACTAGCAGTACAACAATACCCTGTTTACTATTAACAATAAAATAATACACTGCTCACTACTAGCAATACAACAATACACTGCTCACTACTAGCAATACAACAATACACTGCTTACTACTAGCAATACAACAATACACTGCTTACTACTAGAAATACAACAATATACTGCTTACTACTAGCAATACAACAATATACTGCTTACTACTAGCAATACAACAATATACTGCTTACTACTAGCAATACAACAATACACTGCTTACTACTAGCAATACAACAATACACTGCTTACTACTAGAAATACAACAATACTCTGCTTACTACTAGCAATACAACAATACACTGCTTACTACTAGCAATACAAAAGTACACTGCTTACTACTAGCAATACAACAATACACTGATCATTACTAGCAATACAACAATACACTGCTCACTACTAGCAATACAACAATACACTTCTTACTACTAGCAATACAATAGTACATTGCTTACTACTAGCAATACAGAAATACACTGCTGACTACTAGCAATATAACAATACACTGCTTACTACTAGTAATACAGAAATACACTGCTTACTGCTAGCAATACAACAATACTCTGCTTACTACTAGAAATACAGCAATACACTGCTTACTACCAGGAGTACAACAATACACTGCTCACTACTAGCAATACAGCAATACACTGCTTACTGCTAGCAATACAACAATACACTGATTACTACTAGCAATACAGCAATACACTGCTAACTACTAGCAATACAGCAATACACTTCTTACTACTAGCAATACAGCAATACACTGCTCACTACTAGCCATACAACAATACACTGCTCACTGCTAGCAATACAACAGTACACTGCTTACTACTAGCAATACAGCAATACACTGCTTACTACTAGCAGTACAACAATACACTGCTTACTACTATCAATACAGCAATACACTGCTTGCTACTAGCAATACAGCAATACAATGCTTCCTACTAGCAATACAGCAATACACTGCTTGCTACTAGCAATACAGTAATACACTGCTTACTACTAGCAATACAGCAATACACTGCTTAGTACTAGCAGCACAACAATACACTGCTTGCTACTAGCAATACAGCAATACACTGCTTACTACTAGCAGTATAACAATACACTGCTTACTACTAGCAATACAACAATACACTGCTTACTACTAGCAGTACAACAATACACTGCTTACTACTAGCAATACAGCAATACACTGCTCACTACTAGCAATACAACAATACACTGCTTACTACTAGCAATACAGCAATACACTGATTACTACTAGCAGTACAGCAATACACTGCTTACTACTAGCAATACAACAATACACTGCTCACTACTAGCAATACAACAATACACTGCTCACTACTAGCAATACAACAACACACTGCTCACTACTAGCAATACAACAATACACTGCTCACTACTAGCAATACAACAATACACTGCTCACTACTAGCAATACAACAATACACTTCTTACTACTAGCAATACAACAGTACACTGCTTACTACTAGCAATACAGCAATACACTGCTTACTACTAGCAGTACAACAATACACTGCTTACTACTAGCAATACAGCAATACACTGCTTACTACTAGCAATACAACAATACACTGCTTACTACTAGAATACAGCAATACACTGCTTACTACTAGCAATACAACAATACACTGCTTACTACTAGCAATACAACAATACACTGCTTACTACTAGCAATACAACAATACACTGCTTACTACTAGCAATACAACAATACACTGCTTACTACTAGCAATACAAAATACACTGCTTACTACTAGCAATAACAATACATGCTACTACTAGCAATACAACAATACACTGCTCACTACTAGCAATACAACAATACACTGCTTACTACTAGCAATACAACAATACACTGCTGACTACTAGCAATATAACAATACACTGCTTACTACTAGCAATACAGCAATACACTGCTTACTGCTAGCAATACACCAATGCTCTGCTTACTACTAGAAATACAGCAATACACTGCTTACTACTAGGAGTACAACAATACACTGCTCACTACTAGCAATACAGCAATACACTGCTTACTGCTAGCAATACAACAATACACTGATTACTACTAGCAATACAGCAATACACTGCTCATTACTAGCAATACAGCAATACACTTCTTACTACTAGCAATACAGCAATACACTGCTCACTACTAGCCGTACAACAATACTCTGCTCACTGCTAGCAATACAACAGTACACTGCTTACTACTAGCAATACAGCAATACACTGCTTACTATTAGCATTACAACAATACACTTCTTACTATTAGCAATACAACAGTATACTGCTTACTACTATCAATACAACAATACACTGCTCACTACTAGCAATACAACAGTACACTGCTTACTACTAGCAATACAGCAATACACTGCTTACTATTAGCAATACAACAATACACTTCTTACTATTAGCAATACAACAGTACACTGCTTACTACTAGCAATACAGCAATACACTGCTTGCTACTAGCTGTACAACAATACACTGCTTACTACTATCAATACAGCAATACACTGCTTGCTACTAGCAATACAGCAATACAATGCTTCCTACTAGCAATACCGCAATACACTGCTTGCTACTAGCAATACAGCAATACACTGCTTACTAATAGCAATACAGCAATACACTGCTTAGTACTAGCAGCACAGCAATACACTGCTTGCTACTAGCAATACAGCAATTCACTGCTTACTACTAGCAGTATAACAATACACTGCTTACTACTAGCAATACAACAATACACTGCTTACTACTAGCAGTACAATAATACACTGCTCACTATTGGCAATACAGCAATACACTGCTTACTACTAGCAGTACAACAATACACTGCTCACTACTAGCAATACAACAATACACTGCTCAATACTAGCAATACAACAACACACTTCTTACTACTAGCAATACAATAGTACATTGCTTACTACTAGCAATACAGAAATACACTGCTGACTACTAGCAATATAACAATACACTGCTTACTACTAGTAATACAGAAATACACTGCTTACTGCTAGCAATACAACAATACTCTGCTTACTACTAGAAATACAGCAATACACTGCTTACTACCAGGAGTACAACAATACACTGCTCACTACTAGCAATACAGCAATACACTGCTTACTGCTAGCAATACAACAATACACTGATTACTACTAGCAATACAGCAATACACTGCTAACTACTAGCAATACAGCAATACACTTCTTACTACTAGCAATACAGCAATACACTGCTCACTACTAGCCGTACAACAATACACTGCTCACTGCTAGGAATACAACAGTACACTGCTTACTACTAGCAATACAGCAATACACTGCTTACTACTAGCAGTACAACAATACACTGCTTACTACTATCAATACAGCAATACACTGCTTGCTACTAGCAATACAGCAATACAATGCTTCCTACTAGCAATACAGCAATACACTGCTTGCTACTAGCAATACAGTAATCATGTAACTAGCATCACAATACATGCTTATATAGCACACAAATACACTGCTTGCTACTAGCAATACAGCAATACACTGCTTACTACTAGCAGTATAACAATACACTGCTTACTACTAGCAATACAACAATACACTGCTTACTACTAGCAGTACAACAGTACACTGCTTACTACTAGCAATACAGCAATACACTGCTCACTACTAGCAATACAACAGTACACTGCTTACTACTAGCAATACAGCAATACACTGCTTACTACTAGCAGTACAACAATACACTGCTTACTACTATCAATACAGCAATACACTGCTTGCTACTAGCAATACAGCAATACAATGCTTCCTACTAGCAATACAGCAATACACTGCTTGCTACTAGCAATACAGTAATACACTGCTTACTACTAGCAATACAGCAATACACTGCTTAGTACTAGCAGCACAACAATACACTGCTTGCTACTAGCAATACAGCAATACACTGATTACTACTAGCAGTACAGCAATACACTGCTTACTATTAGCAATACAACAATACACTGCTCATTACTAGCAATACAACAATACACTGCTCACTACTAGCAATACAACAACACACTGCTCACTACTAGCAATACAACAATACACTGCTCACTACTAGCAATACAACAATACACTACTCACTACTAGCAATACAACAATACACTTCTTACTACTAGCAATACAACAGTACACTGCTTACTACTAGCAATACAGAAATACACTGCTTACTACTAGCAGTACAACAATACACTGCTTACTACTAGCAATACAGCAATACCCTGTTTACTACTAGCAATACTACAATACAATGCTTACTACTAGCAATACAAAAGTACACTGCTTACTACTAGCAATACAGCAATACACTGCTTACTACTAGCAATACAACAATACACTGCTCATTACTAGCAATACAACAATACACTGCTTACTACTAGCAGTACAACAATACCCTGTTTACTATTAACAATAAAATAATACACTGCTCACTACTAGCAACACAACAATACACTGCTTACTACTAGCAATACAACAATACACTGCTGACTACTAGCAATATAACAATACACTGCTTACTACTAGCAATACAGCAATACACTGCTTACTGCTAGCAATACACCAATGCTCTGCTTACTACTAGAAATACAGCAATACACTGCTTACTACTAGGAGTACAACAATACACTGCTCACTACTAGCAATACAGCAATACACAGCTTACTGCTAGCAATACAACAATACACTGATTACTACTAGCAATACAGCAATACACTGCTCATTACTAGCAATACAGCAATACACTTCTTACTACTAGCAATACAGCAATACACTGCTCACTACTAGCCGTACAACAATACTCTGCTCACTGCTAGCAATACAACAGTACACTGCTTACTACTAGCAATACAGCAATACACTGCTTACTATTAGCATTACAACAATACACTTCTTACTATTAGCAATACAACAGTATACTGCTTACTACTATCAATACAACAATACACTGCTCACTACTAGCAATACAACAGTACACTGCTTACTACTAGCAATACAGCAATACACTGCTTACTATTAGCAATACAACAATACACTTCTTACTATTAGCAATACAACAGTACACTGCTTACTACTAGCAATACAGCAATACACTGCTTGCTACTAGCAGTACAACAATACACTGCTTACTACTATCAATACAGCAATACACTGCTTGCTACTAGCAATACAGCAATACAATGCTTCCTACTAGCAATACCGCAATACACTGCTTGCTACTAGCAATACAGCAATACACTGCTTACTAATAGCAATACAGCAATACACTGCTTAGTACTAGCAGCACAATAATACACTGCTTGCTACTAGCAATACAGCAATTCACTGCTTACTACTAGCAGTATAACAATACACTGCTTACTACTAGCAATACAACAATACACTGCTTACTACTAGCAGTACAATAATACACTGCTCACTATTGGCAATACAGCAATACACTGCTTACTACTAGCAGTACAACAATACACTGCTCACTACTAGCAATACAACAATACACTGCTCAATACTAGCAATACAACAACACACTGCTCACTACTAGCAATACAGCAATACACTGCTTACTTCTAGCAGTACAGCAATACACTGCTTACTACTAGCAATACAACAATACACTGCTTACTACTAGCAATACAACAATACACTGCTCACTACTAGCAATACAGCAATACACCGCTCACTACTAGCAATACAACAAAACACTGGTCACTACTAGCAATACAGCAATACACCGGTCACTACTAGCAATACAACAATACACTGCTCACTACTAGCAATACAGCAATACACTGCTTACTACTAGCAATACAACAATACACTGCTCACTACTAGCAATACAACAATACACTGCTCACTACTAGCAATACAACAATACACTGCTCACTACTAGCAATACAACAATACACTGCTCACTACTAGCAATACAACAATACACTGCTCACTACTAGCAATACAGCAATACACTGCTTACTACTAGCAGTACAGCAATACACTGCTTACTACTAGCAATACAACAATACACTGCTTACTACTAGGAGTACAACAATACACTGCTCACTACTAGCAATACAGCAATACACCGCTCACTACTAGCAATACAACAAAACACTGGTCACTACTAGCAATACAGCAATACACCGGTCACTACTAGCAATACAACAATACACTGCTCACTATTAGCAATACAGCAATACACTGCTTACTACTAGCAATACAACAATACACTGCTTACTACTAGCAGTATAACAATACACTGCTTACTACTAGCAATACAACAATACACTGCTTACTACTAGCAGTACAACAGTACACTGCTTACTACTAGCAATACAGCAATACACTGCTCACTACTAGCAATACAACAGTACACTGCTTACTACTAGCAATACAGCAATACACTGATTACTACTAGCAGTACAGCAATACACTGCTTACTATTAGCAATACAACAATACACTGCTCATTACTAGCAATACAACAATACACTGCTCACTACTAGCAATACAACAACACACTGCTCACTACTAGCAATACAACAATACACTGCTCACTACTAGCAATACAACAATACACTGCTCACTACTAGCAATACAACAATACACTTCTTACTACTAGCAATACAACAGTACACTGCTTACTACTAGCAATACAGAAATACACTGCTTACTACTAGCAGTACAACAATACACTGCTTACTACTAGCAATACAGCAATACCCTGTTTACTACTAGCAATACACAATACAATGCTTACTACTAGCAATACAAAAGTACACTGCTTACTACTAGCAATACAGCAATACACTGCTTACTACTAGCAATACAACAATACACTGCTCACTACTAGCAATACAACAATACACTGCTTACTACTAGCAGTACAACAATACCCTGTTTACTATTAACAATAAAATAATACACTGCTCACTACTAGCAATACAACAATACACTGCTTACTACTAGCAATACAACAATACACTGCTAACTACTAGCAATACAACAATACACTGCTTACTACTAGCAATACAGCAATACACTGCTTACTGCTAGCAATACACCAATGCTCTGCTTACTACTAGAAATACAGCAATACACTGCTTACTACTAGGAGTACAACAATACACTGCTCACTACTAGCAATACAGCAATACACTGCTTACTGCTAGCAATACAACAATACACTGATTACTACTAGCAATACAGCAATACACTGCTCACTACTAGCAATACAGCAATACACTTCTTACTACTAGCAATACAGCAATACACTGCTCACTACTAGCCGTACAACAATACACTGCTCACTGCTAGCAATACAACAGTACACTGCTTACTACTAGCAATACAGCAATACACTGCTTACTATTAGCAATACAACAATACACTTCTTACTATTAGCAATACAAAAAACAACAATACAACAATACACTGCTCACTACTAGCAATACAACAGTACACTGCTTACTACTAGCAATACAGCAATACACTGCTTACTATTAGCAATACAACAATACACTTCTTACTACTAGCAATACAACAGTACACTGCTTACTACTAGCAATACAGCAATACACTGCTTACTACTAGCAGTACAACAATACACTGCTTACTACTAGCAATACAGCAATACACTGCTTGCTACTAGCAATACAGCAATACAATGCTTCCTACTAGCAATACAGCAATACACTGCTTGCTACTAGCAATACAGCAATACACTGCTTACTACTAGCAATACAGCAATACACTGCTTACTACTAGCAGCACAACAATACACTGCTTGCTACTAGCAATACAGCAATACACTGCTTACTACTAGCAATACAACAATACACTGCTTACTACTAGCAATACAACAATACACTGCTTACTACTAGCAATACAGCAATACACTGCTTACTACTAGCAATACAGCAATACACTGCTCACTATTAGCAATACAACAATACACTGCTTACTACTAGCAATACAGCAATACACTGCTTACTACTAGCAATACAACAATACACTGCTCACTACTAACAATACAACAATACACTGCTCACTACTAGCAATACAACAATACACTGATTACTACTAGCAATACAACAATAATCTGCTGACTACTAGCAATAAAATAATACACTGCTCACAACTAGCAATACAACAATACACTGCTCACTACTAGCAATACAACAATACACTGCTCACTACTAGCAATACAACAATACACTGCTCACTACTAGCAATACAACAATACACTGCTTAATACTAGAAATACAACAATATACTGCTTACTACTAGCAATACAACAATATACTGCTTACTACTAGCAATACAACAATACTCTGCTTACTACTAGCAATACAACAATACACTGCTTACTACTAGCAATACAACAATACACTGCTTACTACTAGAAATACAACAATACTCTGCTTACTACTAGCAATACAACAATACACTGCTTACTACTAGCAATACAACACTACACTGCTTACTACTAGCAATACAAAAGTACACTGCTTACTACTAGCAATACAACAATACACTGCTCATTACTAGCAATACAACAATACACTGCTCACTACTAGCAATACAACAATACATTTCTTACTACTAGCAATACAATAGTACATTGCTTACTACTAGCAATACAGAAATACACTGCTGACTACTAGCAATATAACAATACACTGCTTACTACTAGTAATACAGAAATACACTGCTTACTGCTAGCAATACAACAATACTCTGCTTACTACTAGAAATACAGCAATACACTGCTTACTACCAGGAGTACAACAATACACTGCTCACTACTAGCAATACAGCAATACACTGCTTACTGCTAGCAATACAACAATACACTGATTACTACTAGCAATACAGCAATACACTGCTAACTACTAGCAATACAGCAATACACTTCTTACTACTAGCAATACAGCAATACACTGCTCACTACTAGCCGTACAACAATACACTGCTCACTGCTAGCAATACAACAGTACACTGCTTACTACTAGCAATACAGCAATACACTGCTTACTACTAGCAGTACAACAATACACTGCTTACTACTATCAATACAGCAATACACTGCTTGCTACTAGCAATACAGCAATACAATGCTTCCTACTAGCAATACAGCAATACACTGCTTGCTACTAGCAATACAGTAATACACTGCTTACTACTAGCAATACAGCAATACACTGCTTACTACTAGCAGTATAACAATACACTGCTTACTACTAGCAATACAACAATACACTGCTTACTACTAGCAGTACAACAGTACACTGCTTACTACTAGCAATACAGCAATACACTGCTCACTACTAGCAATACAACAGTACACTGCTTACTACTAGCAATACAGCAATACACTGATTACTACTAGCAGTACAGCAATACACTGCTTACTATTAGCAATACAACAATACACTGCTCATTACTAGCAATACAACAATACACTGCTCACTACTAGCAATACAACAACACACTGCTCACTACTAGCAATACAACAATACACTGCTCACTACTAGCAATACAACAATACACTGCTCACTACTAGCAATACAACAATACACTTCTTACTACTAGCAATACAACAGTACACTGCTTACTACTAGCAATACAGAAATACACTGCTTACTACTAGCAGTACAACAATACACTGCTTACTACTAGCAATACAGCAATACCCTGTTTACTACTAGCAATACAACAATACAATGCTTACTACTAGCAATACAAAAGTACACTGCTTACTACTAGCAATACAGCAATACACTGCTTACTACTAGCAATACAACAATACACTGCTCATTACTAGCAATACAACAATACACTGCTTACTACTAGCAGTACAACAATACCCTGTTTACTATTAACAATAAAATAATACACTGCTCACTACTAGCAATACAACAATACACTGCTTACTACTAGCAATACAACAATACACTGCTGACTACTAGCAATACAACAATACACTGCTTACTACTAGCAATACAGCAATACACTGCTTACTGCTAGCAATACACCAATGCTCTGCTTACTACTAGAAATACAGCAATACACTGCTTACTACTAGGAGTACAACAATACACTGCTCACTACTAGCAATACAGCAATACACTGCTTACTGCTAGCAATACAACAATACACTGATTACTACTAGCAATACAGCAATACACTGCTCACTACTAGCAATACAGCAATACACTTCTTACTACTAGCAATACAGCAATACACTGCTCACTACTAGCCGTACAACAATACACTGCTCACTGCTAGCAATACAACAGTACACTGCTTACTACTAGCAATACAGCAATACACTGCTTACTACTAGCATACAACAATACACTCTTACTATAGCAATACAACATAACTGCTTACTACTAGCAATACAACAATACACTGCTCACTACTAGCAATACAACAATACACTGCTTACTACTAGCAATACAGCAATACACTGCTTACTACTAGCAATACAACAATACACTTCTTACTACTAGCAATACAACAGTACACTGCTTACTACTAGCAATACAGCAATACACTGCTTACTACTAGCAGTACAACAATACACTGCTTACTACTAGCAATACAGCAATACACTGCTTGCTACTAGCAATACAGCAATACACTGCTTCTACTAGCAATACAGCAATACACTGCTTGCTACTAGCAATACAGCAATACACTGCTTACTACTAGCAATACAGCAATACACTGCTTACTACTAGCAGCACAACAATACACTGCTTACTACTAGCAATACAGCAATACACTGCTTACTACTAGCATAAACAATACACTGCTTACTACTAGCAATACAACAATACACTGCTTACTACTAGCAGTACAATAATACACTGCTCACTACTGCAATACAGCAATACACTGCTTACTACTAGCAATACAACAATACACTGCTCACTACTAGCAATACAACAATACACTGCTCACTACTAGCAATACAACAATACACTGCTCACTACTAGCAATACAGCAATACACTGCTTACTACTAGCAATACAGCAATACACTGCTTACTACTAGCAATACAACAATACACTGCTTACTACTAGCAGTACAACAATACACTGCTTACTACTAGCAATACAGCAATACACTGCTTACTACTAGCAATACACAATACACTGCTTACTACTAGCAATACAGCAATACACTGCTTACTACTAGCAATACAGCAATACACTGCTTACTACTAGCAATACAGCAATACACTGCTTACTACTAGCAATACAACAATACACTGCTTACTACTAGCAATACAACAATACACTGCTTACTACTAGCAATACAACAATACACTGCTCACTACTAGCAATACAACAATACACTGCTCACTACTAGCAATACAACAATACACTGCTTACTACTAGCAATACAGCAATACACTGCTTACTACTAGCAATACAACAATACACTGCTTACTACTAGCAATACAGCAATACACTGCTTACTACTAGCAATACAGCAATACACTGCTTACTACTAGCAATACAGCAATACACTGCTTACTACTAGCAATACAGCAATACACTGCTTACTACTAGCAATACAGCAATACACTGCTTACTACTAGCAGTACAACAATACACTGCTTACTACTAGCAATACAACAATACACTGCTTACTACTAGCAATACAACAATACACTGCTTACTACTAGCAATACAGCAATACACTGCTCACTACTAGCAATACAACAATACACTGCTTACTACTAGCAATACAGCAATACACTGCTTACTACTAGCAATACAGCAATACACTGCTTACTACTAGCAATACAACAATACACTGCTCACTACTAGCAATACAACAATACACTGCTCACTACTAGCAATACAACAATACACTGCTCACTACTAGCAATACAACAATACACTGCTCACTACTAGCAATACAACAATACACTGCTTACTACTAGCAATACAACAATACACTGCTTACTACTAGCATACAACAATACACTGCTCACTACTAGCAATACAACAATACACTGCTCACTACTAGCAATACAACAATACACTGCTCACTACTAGCAATACAACAATACACTGCTCACTACTAGCAATACAACAATACACTGCTTACTACTAGCAATACAACAATACACTGCTTACTACTAGCAATACAGCAATACACTGCTTACTACTAGCAATACAACAATACACTGCTTACTACTAGCAATACAGCAATACACTGCTACTACTAGCAATACAACAATACACTGCTTACTACTAGCAATACAACAATACACTGCTTACTACTAGCAATACAACAATACACTGCTTACTACTAGCAATACAGCAATACACTGCTTACTACTAGCAATACAGCAATACACTGCTTACTACTAGCAATACAGCAATACACTGCTTACTACTAGCAGTACAACAATACACTGCTTACTACTAGCAATACAGCAATACACTGCTTACTACTAGCAATACAACAATACACTGCTTACTACTAGCAATACAGCAATACACTGCTTACTACTAGCAATACAACAATACACTGCTTACTACTAGCAGTACAACAATACACTGCTCACTACTAGCAATACAGCAATACACTGCTCACTACTAGCAATACAACAATACACTGCTCACTACTAGCAATACAGCAATACACTGCTTACTACTAGCAATACAACAATACACTGCTTACTACTAGCAATACAACAATACACTGATTACTACTAGCAATACAGCAATACACTGCTCACTACTAGCAATACAACAATACACTGATTACTACTAGCAATACAGCAATACACTGCTTACTACTAGCAATACAACAATACACTGCTCACTACTAGCAATACAACAATACACTGCTCACTACTAGCAATACAACAATACACTGCTCACTACTAGCAATACAACAATACACTGCTCACTACTAGCAATACAGCAATACACTGCTTACTACTAGCAATACAGCAATACACTGCTTCTCTAGCAATACAACAATACACTGCTTACTACTAGCAATACAGCAATACACTGCTTACTACTAGCAGTACAACAATACACTGCTCACTACTAGCAATACAACAATACACTGCTCACTACTAGCAATACAACAATACACTGCTTACTACTAGCAATACAGCAATACACTGCTTACTACTAGCAATACAGCAATACACTGCTTACTACTAGCAATACAACAATACACTGCTTGCTACTAGCAATACAGCAATACACTGCTTACTACTAGCAGTACAACAATACACTGCTTACTACTAGCAATACAGCAATACACTTCTTACTACTAGCAATACAACAATACACTGCTTACTACTAGCAGTACAACAATACAATGCTTCCTACTAGCAATACAGCAATACACTGCTTGCTACTAGCAATACAGCAATACACTGCTTACTACTAGCAATACAGCAATACACTGCTTACTACTAGCAGCACAACAATACACTGCTTACTACTAGCAATACAGCAATACACTGCTTACTACTAGCAGTACAACAATACACTGCTTACTACTAGCAATACAGCAATACACTGCTTACTACTAGCAATACAACAATACACTGCTTACTACTAGCAGTACAACAATACACTGCTCACTACTAGCAATACAGCAATACACTGCTCACTACTAGCAATACAACAATACACTGCTCACTACTAGCAATACAGCAATACACTGCTTACTACTAGCAATACAACAATACACTGCTTACTACTAGCAATACAACAATACACTGATTACTACTAGCAATACAGCAATACACTGCTCACTACTAGCAATACAACAATACACTGCTTACTACTAGCAATACAACAATACACTGCTTACTACTAGCAATACAACAATACACTGCTCACTACTAGCAATACAACAATACACTGCTCACTACTAGCAATACAACAATACACTGCACACAACTACTAGCAATACAATACACTGCTTACTACTAGCAATACAACAATACACTGCTTACTACTAGCAATACAACAATACACTGCTCACTACTAGCAATACAACAATACACTGCTCACTACTAGCAATACAACAATACACTGCTTACTACTAGCAATACAACAATACACTGCTCACTACTAGCAATACAGCAATACACTGCTTACTACTAGCAATACAACAATACACTGCTCACTACTAGCAATACAACAATACACTGCTCACTACTAGCAATACAACAATACACTGCTTACTACTAGCAATACAACAATACACTGCTCACTACTAGCAATACAACAATACACTGCTCACTACTAGCAATACAACAATACACTGCTTACTACTAGCAATACAACAATACACTGCTTACTACTAGCAATACAGCAATACACTGCTTACTACTAGCAGTACAACAATACACTGCTCACTACTAGCAATACAACAATACACTGCTCACTACTAGCAATACAACAATACACTGCTTACTACTAGCAATACAGCAATACACTGCTTACTACTAGCAATACAACAATACACTGATTACTACTAGCAATACAACAATACACTGCTTACTACTAGCAATACAGCAATACACTGCTTACTACTAGCAGTACAGCAATACACTGCTTACTACTAGCAATACAACAATACACTGCTCACTACTAGCAATACAACAATACACTGCTTACTACTAGCAATACAACAATACACTGCTCACTACTAGCAATACAACAATACACTGCTTACTACTAGCAATACAACAATACACTGCTCACTACTAGCAGTACAACAATACACTGCTCACTACTAGCAATACAACAATACACTGCTTACTACTAGCAGTACAACAATACACTGCTCACTACTAGCAGTACAACAATACACTGCTCACTACTAGCAATACAACAATACACTGTTACTACTAGCAATACAAAATCACTGCTACTACTAGCATACACAATACACTGTTACTACTAGCAATACAACAATACACTGCTCACTACTAGCAATACAGCAATACACTGCTCACTACTAGCAATACAGCAATACACTGCTTACTACTAGCAATACAGCAATACACTGCTTACTACTAGCAATACAACAATACACTGCTCACTACTAGCAATACAGCAATACACTGCTTACTACTAGCAATACAGCAATACACTGCTCACTACTAGCAATACAACAATACACTGCTTACTACTAGCAATACAGCAATACACTGCTTACTACTAGCAATACAACAATACACTGCTTACTACTAGCAATACAGCAATACACTGCTTACTACTAGCAATACAGCAATACACTGCTTACTACTAGCAATACAACAATACACTGCTCACTACTAGCAATACAACAATACACTGCTTACTACTAGCAATACAACAATACACTGCTTACTACTAGCAATACAACAATACACTGCTTACTACTAGCAATACAACAATACACTGCTTACTACTAGCAATACAGCAATACACTGCTTACTACTAGCAATACAACAATACACTGCTTACTACTAGCAATACAACAATACACTGCTTACTACTAGCAATACAGCAATACACTGCTTACTACTAGCAATACAACAATACACTGCTTACTACTAGCAATACAACAATACACTGCTTACTACTAGCAATACAACAATACACTGATACTACTAGCAATACAACAATACACTGCTTACTACTAGCAATACAGCAATACACTGCTTACTACTAGCAGTACAGCAATACACTGTTTACTACTAGCAATACAACAATACACTGCTCACTACTAGCAATACAACAATACACTGCTCACTACTAGCAATACAACAATACACTGCTTACTACTAGCAATACAACAATACACTGCTCACTACTAGCAATACAACAATACACTGCTTACTACTAGCCGTACAACAATACACTGCTCACTACTAGCGACAACAATACACTGCTCACTACTAGCAATACAACAGTACACTGCTTACTACTAGCAGTACAACAATACACTGCTCACTACTAGCAGTACAACAATACACTGCTCACTACTAGCAATACAACAATACACTGCTCACTACTAGCAATACAACAATACACTGCTTACTACTAGCAATACAGCAATACACTGCTCACTACTAGCAATACAGCAATACACTGCTTACTACTAGCAGTACAGCAATACACTGCTTACTACTAGCAATACAACAATACACTGCTCACTACTAGCAATACAGCAATACACTGCTCACTACTAGCAATACAGCAATACACTGCTCACTACTAGCAATACAGCAATACACTGCTTACTACTAGCAATACAACAATACACTGATTACTACTAGCAATACAGCAATACACTGCTTACTACTAGCAGTACAGCAATATACTGTTTACTACTAGCAATACAACAATACACTGCTCACTACTAGCAATACAACAATACACTGCCCACTACTAGCAATACAACAATACACTGCTTACTACTAGCAATACAACAATACACTGCTTACTACTAGCAATACAACAATACACTGCTTACTACTAGCCGTACAACAATACACTGCTCACTACTAGCCGTACAACAATACACTGCTCACTATTAGCAATACAACAGTACACTGCTTACTACTAGCAGTACAACAATACACTGCTCACTACTAGCAGTACAACAATACACTGCTCACTACTAGCAATACAACAATACACTTCTTACTACTAGCAATACAACAGTACACTGCTTACTACTAGCAATACAGCAATACACTGCTTACTACTAGCAGTACAACAATACACTGCTTACTACTAGCAATACAGCAATACACTGCTTGCTACTAGCAATACAGCAATACACTGCTTGCTACTAGTAATACAGCAATACACTGCTTGCTACTAGCAATACAACAATACACTGCTAACTACTAGCAATACAACAATACACTTCTTACTACTAGCAATACAACAATACACTGCTCACTACTAGCAATACAACAATACACTGCTCACTACTAGCAATACAACAATACACTGCTCACTACTAGCAATACAACAATACACTGCTCACTACTAGCAATACAACAATACACTGCTCACTACTAGCAATACAGCAATACACTGCTTACTACTAGCAATACAACAATACACTGCTCACTACTAGCAATACAGCAATACACTGCTCACTACTAGCAATACAGCAATACACTGCTCACTACTAGCAATACAGCAATACACTGCTTACTACTAGCAATACAACAATACACTGCTTACTACTAGCAATACAGCAATACACTGCTTACTACTAGCAGTACAGCAATACACTGCTTACTACTAGCAATACAACAATACACTGCTCACTACTAGCAATACAACAATACACTGCTCACTACTAGCAATACAACAATACACTGCTTACTACTAGCAATACAACAATACACTGCTTACTACTAGCAATACAACAATACACTGCTACTACTAGCAATACAACAATACACTGCTCACTACTAGCAATACAACAATACACTGCTCACTATAGCAATACAACAATACACTGCTTACTACTAGCAATACAACAATACACTGCTTACTACTAGCAATACAACAATACACTGCTTACTACTAGCATACAACAATACACTGCTTACTACTAGCAATACAGCAATACACTGCTTACTACTAGCAATACAACAATACACTGCTTACTACTAGCAATACAGCAATACACTGCTTACTACTAGCAATACAGCAATACACTGCTTACTACTAGCAATACAGCAATACACTGCTCACTACTAGCAATACAACAATACACTGCTTACTACTAGCAATACAGCAATACACTGCTTACTACTAGCAATACAACAATACACTGCTCACTACTAGCAATACAACAATACACTGCTCACTACTAGCAATACAACAATACACTGCTCACTACTAGCAATACAACAATACACTGCTCACTACTAGCAATACAACAATACACTGCTCACTACTAGCAATACAACAATACACTTCTTACTACTAGCAATACAACAGTACACTGCTTACTACTAGCAATACAGCAATACACTGCTTACTACTAGCAATACAGCAATACACTGCTTACTACTAGCAATACAGCAATACACTGCTTACTACTAGCAATACAACAATACACTGCTTACTACTAGCAATACAGCAATACACTGCTTACTACTAGCAGTACAACAATACACTGCTTACTACTAGCAATACAGCAATACACTGCTTACTACTAGCAATACAGCAATACACTGCTCACTACTAGCAATACAACAATACACTGCTTACTACTAGCAATACAACAATACACTGCTTACTACTAGCAATACAACAATACACTGCTTACTACTAGCAATACAACAATACA